>NIPQ01037149.1:0-11843 GCA_002806875.1 Lepidotrigona ventralis hoosana
CCAGAGCCTAAGAAACACTGAACCACTTTAGCTGAATAGGTCCTGCAATGACCATAACTTAAGGAGGGCTAAGGAAAATTTCGAGGAAATTGGAATTTTGGCAGAGTTAAAGTTGTGATAAAAGGAATTAGGCGCTTAGTGATTTCTACAGATCACAGATATTCACTTATCTATTTAAAAATTTCTCTATTAACAGAATGAACATGATATGACAAAACAATTAATTAATTTTATTATAGAATATTGTAATTTGGATAAATCCCTTCCTCTCTCTTCTCATAAACATATACTTCGAATTTAAATATTACACGTCGAAACATCTAAGAGGAAGAAAAAAGAAAAAAAAACCTAAACCTAACCTAAAAATAAACCTAAACCTAACCTAAAAAAAAGATTCTCTCGTGTTCCTTCGTATTAAACCGCGATAGAAGACCGTCTTTTTCAAGCTAAAAACTGAAAGTGAAAATCATGAGTCACGACACGTAGCCAGCTTTCGTTACACGTTTCTTCCGCAAAGTACGAACGAACAATTACGAATAAGCGAGACCGCCTCTTTAATTACAGGCCGCAGAAGCATCGGTACCACGTCGAAATCGATGATCGTTGAGATGCATTCACTGGTCAAACGACGACACAACGTGGCTAACGAAAAAAAAAAGACGCTCGATGGACGGGACTGATAGACACACACGGTATATAAAGAACGCGTGTGCATCGCGGCCGGCGAATAAATGCAAGATTAATGGCCGATTTCACCGCGGCTCGACTAAATTTAGAAAGGATCTATAGGATTTATAGGATCCGCCGTACACCCTCTGGGAACCGTGATATTATTGTCGTATCAATTAAACGAAACGCCGAGGGTATTTAACGTTGATTTCCAATTTCGCGTTGCACTTGCCGTTAATTTATCTGTCAAGAGTTCAGTGATCATACTACACGCTGTGAAAGCTGCGAATTATTTCTCGAAACGAAAATCACGAGCGATAAAAAAATCTCGCGTCTCTCCGTCAGTGTTTCTTGTATACACAGGTCGTTTTTTAATCGAAGTGAATGATTCCGAGAGGAATCAGTGTTTCTGAAATGGAACTGCATAATTCTTCACTTGCATGCAAACATTCCCTATGTGTTCTTGTTTTCAACAGTTACTTGATTCATATCTCTGTTTTAAAAAAAAATGAAATTTTTAATAAATTTATATGAATTTTCTCCATTAGTCAGTAAGTTATTAAGTGAATAATAATAAAAAATTGTATGCAAAAAATATATGATAGAACTCCAACCAAAACAGAATATATGAAATATATGATAGAACTCCAACCTAACCTAAACCTAACTTAACCTAAACTTAAACCTAAACCTAAACTAAACCTAAACCTAAACTTAACCTAAACCTAAAGCTAACCTAAACCTAACCTAACTTAACCTAAACTTAAACCTAACCTAAACCCAAACCTAAACTAAACATAAACCTAAAGCTAACCAAATTTAACTGTTGTTTAACTTATTTAAGTGATTTGAATAAATAAATTGTCCAATTTAATACTGGAATACATGGAATAATGGGCTAGTTATATCACCCCTATTATTATAAATAAATGTGTATTTTATGAAATTACAGATTTTATAAAAATGATGCGTTCGAAAACCATCGATTTAGATGTTCACATGTCCACATTGCTCTCTCGTTTTTCATGCGACAAAGTCATCAAAATTAAAGTTAAAACATATATATAGCAAACTAACGGCCTCCCGATATGAACAGATCAATACAATTTTTTGTAAGAAACAATGTACTGCACTGATCGTTGAATCGAAAATTACGTGATTCAATGTTTTCAAATACACTAGAATTCCACGAAATTCTCTCGAATATCATTCGCTTTCTACTTGAGCTATTTCATTTCTATAAAACGTGTGATTAAACGAAACTCGAACATCTTCGCTGTACACAAGGAAAAATAGAGTGTCTTTCAAAGTACATTGATGGTATATATACTGGTAAATATAGGAACTAGATAATCTCTAGTGTGCGGCTGATAACAGAAAGAAATAAATACACACTAGTGCCTGATAAAATTCATCAAGATAAAACCCGTTTGAAATTTCATTATTTAACAATTCTTCGAAGAATTGTAACATTGTTACATGTGGACACGTATAATACGCAAAATTTCAAGATAAAAATCTGTAACGATATATAAAGAAGAAAAAAAGAGAAGAGAAAGTAATTTGAAGATACTTTTGCACAAACAACGCTTAATCTTCCGAGTGCTCATTTATAAAGAGGCTTCAACTTTCACGAAATGATAATAAAATAATAAAGTGAAAGAAAAATGTTAAAAATTGAATACAAGAAATTAAAAATGTATTCATCTTTAAATGTATCACAGATTTAAATAATATATCCATTAATATTATTATTAATATATATAACATATAATATAATATATAATATAAAATACTAATAATAATATAATATAATATACTAACTAATAAATAAAAATACTAATAATATAATATAATATAATATACTAATAAATAAAAATACTAATAATAATATAATGTACTATATAATATACATATAATATAATATACTAACAAACACATCACATAGTATTCGAACTTCGAATAACTTCCAATAAGTTTAAACCAATTACTTTAAGCATCTCAGACTACTTGTTCGACTACTCCAATACAGAGACATTCAAAGAGTTTAAATTAGTTTTACATCGATCGACAGAGCAAGGTTTTACTACATCGGACAAATGCTCGCGTTTTACGACTTTATCTTCTTAAAGGGTTAATTTCATTGCTAATCAAAGTCGAGTGAAAAGTGTAACACACAGCGTTTCTTACAAAAAAAAAAAAAAAAAAAAAAAAAAAAAAAAAAAATTNATTTATCAACTTTCTAGATAAAGTCGACCGTCTCAGATAACGAAATCGTTCTGACCAAATGAATTTAATATCATCGAATATATCAAATACGACACTAAATTGATGAGAACAATTTCTAATGTTTAGTGAGAGCAAAGTTGGAGATTTCAATTTGCAATTAGCCATTTGTAAGTAAGATTTTCGAAGCGAACGCAGCAGCAACAATGAGATTTCGAATGGGCACTTAAGGTTAATTAAATTTCGAGCGATACGCTCGCTAATTGTACGATTATCCCCATGTTAATAGCTCGTCAGATTCAATTTCTCTTGACAGATAAATTTCTGGAAAAATCTGATCTAGAAAACAAGCGTAAGTATACAACAAAGCAGCCTGAGATAATTTAGGAAATAAACTATCTAAAGATAATCTCAAGATTTTGCTTGAAATGTGTATGATTACGATAACGATAAATTATAATTTTCTTTTATGACATTTTAACCAGGGATCGAAACACTTCTTCCCTTGAATTCTAATATATCATAAGTTCTGAATTCATGTACTGAATTCAAGAGAATATCTATTTCTGTAGAATTTTTATGAAAATTAAAGTACACTAATGTAATGTATATAATATAATAAAGTAATAAAGTTTTCATACTAAAGTATAATTTATAAGTTTAATATAATATAATCATATGAAGTAAATTAGAGTGGTAGAAAACAGAGAAAAATTTATAATGCAATAAACAGCACGAACTTTTTACGTATTTTACAAAGATCATTTACGCGACATTTACATTTGCAAGATTATTCCAAAAAAAATTGTAAATTGGTCATTTTCTTTAACACCACTTTGGCACTTTTAGTGTTAAAAAGTGTTCCTCTGAGACAGACATTTTTAAGATAAAAATTTTATTCTAGAATAAAAGAAAGTTATTTTGAAACTTAAGTTTATTAAAATAAAAGTACTGAACTATTGTGTTTACAACTATAAATTATTATTATTATACCTTTATTGTATTGCATTCAAAATGGAACCTTTAGTTCCAAGAGCTTTCCTTTATCTGTTTCTAATGGAATTCATAATACGAAACTACGTTTCAAATGACACCCATGAAAAAATTCGATACTGTTTCAATAAACAATTTCTTAAATGTTTTGACAATTGGATCCTACAAATAATTTTGTAACCAAAGAAGCTTACCAGAACTGCAGATCGAACTGAACGTGGTAACAAAATTCACGTGGTTTGAGAAACAACGTACAACGTGAGCCACACTGACACTCACACGCTCAAAAAATTGCTCACGAATGCTAGCAATCGAGAAAAAAAAAAAGGAAAAAAGAAACGACAGAATCACTTCTGCTACTCGGAACTCGCTAGAAGCCACAATGAAAAAATAAACGAGAGAGAGAGAAAAACACTNAAAAATAAACGAGGGAGAGAGAAAAACACTTGAAAAATATTTCATCGCTCGATGAATCGAGTTTCTTGGTCGCTGCATTCGAATCCTTCTGCAACTCTGCACTTCTAGCCAATTTTCAAATATTTCACAGGCCCGAAGAAATCATCGATCGAAAGTCAGACAAATCGACTTGCTGATAATTCACCGATTTACGCGATTATTTCGTAATATTATCGCCGATCGATCGGCTAGCTACGCCCGTAAATACGTGAAATAAAGGTCAGCAGGATCAGCGGGCCAGAACGACCCCCCGATCCCAGGTGAAGTAAATTGCTCACATTCTTTTTGGTTGGCCTGGGGCGAGGAGTCAGATAATAGTAGCTTCTGATCATGCTTCGAACTTCGATCGAACGTCGAACCAATTGAACTCGTTTGCACTCGATCTCGAAGGGAGCCTCGAACTGAAAATCCACGCTGATGATTTCGTTCTAGAACTCGAGGGGCCAGCCTTCACTCTGCAATGCTTCGGTGAAAACTGAGAGAGGAATGCCGGAATCGTCGTTGGCTTCTTCTAGGTAACCAGCTGCGCCGACTACCTGAACTATCGTTTCAAATTTGAGGCTGTAGCGCGAAAAATTACGGTCAGCTGACCTGGGAAAATATCCGACAAGTAACGATAATACAAAAAATGGCATGGATGCTTCAAGATGACCACTCACGAGTTGTATGAATTGTATGTTTTTCCGTTGAGGTTCAAAGGATCACTGTTGTGAGATATGGAGGACTATTGTTTTTTGCAACAAGCCTGATGGCTAGGTCCAGAAAGCTTGGATTGTCTGAATGACGATGGAGTTCGACAGGTACGAATATTGACTGATGTCTGACGATTAGTTTCTCACCTAAGGATAGTTAATAATAACATAGAACACAAAGGATCCTCGGACCTTCTAGGAACCGCGTGGCTTCTTCAGGTACAACCTGAGGATTATAAAACACTCGGAAGTGAAGGACATTCAATTTTACTCGATGCAGCTCAGCATTTGAGCAAACGTCAAGTTTATTAATTATATTCTTTACACTCGATTTAATTCAATGTGTTCTTTAAGAATCCTCTGTTCGAACTCAAGATCGTGTGTTCACCCTTTATTGTAAAACTTAAATTTCAAATGTTCTATAGTAAACGAAGTTGACAATTTATTGATAGTTGTTTGCCAACAGTCATAAAATGCAACATTTTCTAATAAAATATTATTATTTGTTTCAAGTAACAAAAATTCATGCAATAGAGGGTGAAATCCTTTCCAAAGGATTCTGAGGGATCAACATTCAGATCAATCAGGAAAATTTATTTATATAAGAAGGTTTCCAAAATGTCTCATTGCCACTCGTGCTTTTACCATAAATAAATGTCGTATCGATCATTCCTTGCGTTGAATGTACCATTATTAATTACTTAATGACAAATTTCGATACACTGATGAAAATTCCAAGCTGCTGGAAGTGATTATCGTTGACGATGTGTTAATGAATAATAATTTAAACTTTCAATATCTGAACGTATCATCTTGTATCAGCTACACGATGCAATGAAGAAAAAAAAAATATTTATGTAAAGAAATCATCAATGATCTTGAGGAAAATATTATACCACTTATTGGTCCTTCGAAATTCACATAAATGTATGTTAATATTTTGCATTTAATTGGCAATAATTAATGCTCAGAACCTAAGAAGATTGGAAACGAAAGATGGTAGAGCAAAAGGTTGTTAACTGTAGAAATTACAGAAACTCGAAGGTTTACAACTATGTGGAAGGAAATGTTTGCAAGGGATTTACTTTCGCAAAGTTTCGTCTCGCAGTGTTCGTTGCTTGAATAAACTTCCGTCGAATGGCCATGAACTACACCTTGTTCACCGCTACTTAGAACCTCCACTTTCGCCTTTTCGAGCAAGCGTTTCCCCGGGAAAGGGACACTGCGGCACCGTTCGTGTCAAAAGATCAACCAACAGAGATAAACGATAACTCGCTTGGCCACTTTGCACGTCGGCGAAAACTGCCTGCCGTTCTTTTCGGAAACTATTGCTCTCGACTGGTCGGATTTTCTCAACACCAACAATAAAATGTGAATAACTTTTCATACTAGAACTACCAATAGTTAAGACGAAGCTGTTTCTATCAAAACTGGTCAAAATGACTAGTCCTCAAAAGAAAAGAAAAAAAAAAAACGTAATAAAACAGGATATTTTTAATATTCTTAATAAAAATAAATTAAGTTTTTTAATATTTTAATAAAAGTAAAATTAATATTTTTAATAAAAATAAAATAAAATTCGTTTTATTATTTCTCTAGTTATCACTGCAAAAGCCATTACATCATGGCGTGAAATAGAAATTTCAAACCTAACCTAAAACCAGTCATGTCGACTGGTGTGGTAATTCTAGTGCAAAACAATTAACTTGATCGATATTTATCCTGAGAATAATCTGATCTTCATGTATGGAAAGAACTATGAAATAATTGCAGAAAGAAATTTTTACATTACATCATTGAGGAGAGGGAAAAATGTAACGTGAAATAGAAATTTTGAACCTAACCTAAAATTAGTCATGTCGACTGGTGTGGTAATTCTAGTGCAAAACAATTAACTTGATCGATATTTATCCTGAGAATAATCTGATCTTCATGTATGGAAAAAACTATGAAATAATTGCAGAAAGAAATTTCTACATTACATCATTGAGGAGAGGGAAAAATGTAACGTGAAATAGAAATTTTGAACCTAACCTAAAATTAGTCATGTCGACTGGTGTGGTAATTCTAGTGCAAAACAATTAACTTGATCGATATTTATCCTGAGAATAATCTGATCTTCATGTATGGAAAAAACTATGAAATAATTGCAGAAAGAAATTTTTACATTACATCATTGAGGAGAGGGAAAAATGTAACGTGAAATAGAAATTTTGAACCTAACCTAAAATTAGTCATGTCGACTGGTGTGGTAATTCTAGTGCAAAACAATTAACTTGATCGATATTTATCCTGAGAATAATCTGATCTTCATGTATGGAAAAAACTATGAAATAATTGCAGAAAGAAATTTCTACATTACATCATTGCGGGCAGGGAAAAATGTAACGTGAAATAGAAATTTTGAACCTAACCTAAATCTAACATAAATCTAACCTAAACCTAACCTAAAACCAATTATTTCGACTAGTGTAGTTCTAGTGCAAAGCAATTAACGTTGGTCGATATTTATTCGGTAGAATAATCTGATCTTCATGTATGGAAAAAACTATGAAATAATTGCAGAAAGAAATTTCTAAAAAAAAAAAAAGGCAAAGAACAATATATCAATTTTCAAAGTTTGTAATTACTTTGTACAAGGTTATTACCATTTAACAATTTTTTCAGCGTCTTTCGATTTCATTATAGCTGAAAAGATGTTTAGAATAAAAGGAAATGGTTTTTCGAAAAGATTAGGCGACATTGAACTTTTTGAATAGTACTATAAATGCTCTTGGCTCTCGAAATTTCGTCCTTGAAAATTTGCTTTACTTCCATCAAGTTACATCAGAATGATTATACTTGTAGCAAACAAAATGTCAGTCGTTATATTAAAGAAGCGTAAAATGTCAAGAAATATTTTTAAAAAAAAGCAGAAATAAACATATCACTCTACAGTATTAAACTATCTCTGTGCATTCGATAATAATAAACGCACGAATTGCCATAAAGGTAATCATTTTCAATCGTGCTTGAAACTCGTGACAAATAAATATTACTCAACAGTCGAGTTTGTTTGTCTGTGAAATCGATCATTTTTTATGTTGCAACAATCTGACAATAAAAATCCGACCGAATAGTTGAATTGAAATTCTTCCCTCGATCGAGTTTTAGAAATATAGTTGCAGTTTTTCGCCGACTGGAATACTCCAGCGGCGTTGATTCGCCTGCGCCGCTTATTTATAGCTGCCATAAACGTACGAGAGCAAGACACGCGAAACGATGTCGTTAGACACGGACGAACTAGAGTTCGTCGTTAATCGAACGCGTTGGAATCCCCATCCTTCGTTCTAACCGTGACGATCACCCGCCGAATTAAACGAGCATCGAACCGTTGAAAAACGATCGTTCGCCCTGCGAGAGCTCGTGAATATACACGGCGCCATTTTGCGGCCATTGCGAAAAATCCGCGGTCTAGGAAACCGTGCATTCCATTCTGACAGGTAGAGATTTACCACTGATGTGATATAAAACAAAGACTATCGGGCACTTTGATCCACGACTGGCCGAGGGAATCGTTGTGCAACCAGGAATACAGTGAAACCTTTTGTGTTTGTCCCTCTTGTAAGAAGTTGCCCATTTTTATCCCGCAGTTTCACCGAGTATTGAAATAACCAAGCTCTCTATTCTTGAAAAAAAATGCGTAGACTAAGGCAACAAAAAGGGTTAAAGTATATCGTGAATTTCAATGAAAGGCTGTTTGCCATTTTGAAAATGGGAAATTCAAGATTTCAGTGAGAAGGCACACTTTCTTTCTTATATAGAGTCATTGACTGAAATAATTTAATGGGATCGAATAATGGTCAAAGAATCGTATATTCTGCGATTTAATTTTAATTCAACCGTGTTGATATTATGAGAATTTTATTTTGTGATATTATGAGAATTGGTTTTGTGTTGAAAATGCAAAATTTGAAATTTCAGTGAGAAGGGACATTTTCTTTGTTATTTAAAGTCATTGACTGAAATAATTTAATGGAAACAGACGAGCACATATATTTATACACTATAATCGAATAATGGTTAAAGAATCGTATATTCTGCGATTTAATTTTATTAAGTGTTGATATTGTACGAATGTCACTGATCTTGTACTGAAAACACGAAATTTAAGATTTTAGAAGACACGCTTTTTTGTTATTTAGGATTATTGACTTGTGATGTTATTAACTAGATAATATACATACATTAGATTATAACAAATTCGATTCATATTTGTTCCATCGATGTGTATCATTTCATATTGTTATTTAGTAATTTATTTGTTCGCCCTTTTGCCTTGCTATCAACAAAATTTTTATCTTCTACTCTTGTACCCAAAACCCATTTCAATAATAACACAATAAGTAAATATTTCAATACTATTTAAATCAAACAAATACTCCTTTTAATTCAAAGCACGTTCAATTTTCGTACAAATTAGCGATCATTCCCACAGAAAAATTGATTAGTTTCAGCGTTGGAAACCTATGATCGTGTTAAAAAAATAATAATAATAACTTTCAGAGATTCATTATACAACGAATACACACATTATTGAAATTACCCCAATGAAACAGGTTTTCGATAATATTACAACACGGTGCAAAAGCTATATAGAACTCGTAGAAGTTAGTTACAAGTTTCGCCGTAACGTGTAATTATCTTTAATACTCCATCTTTTGCAAGTTAGCGAGCGATCGTAAACAATTTTGAATCACTGAGAGTCAGCAAGGCTCGTTCGTGAAGTCTTGGTGAAAGGGGTGGAGAACTGATCGAAAAATATGAAACAAGAATGAAGGATTCGTAAATATGGCGCGAGACATGCTTCTGACACACTGCAAGACTCGAATACCCTCGTGTAGACAAAGATTTATATAACGAAAGAAAGAAGAAGAAAAAAGGAAACGAAATCTATTCGAGATTATATCGTATTAAAGGTGATACAGAAACGGTTTAGGTTAGGTTTTAGTTAGATCGAAAAATATGAAACAAGAATTAGGTTAGGTTTTAGTTAAACATAGGTTAGGTTTTAATTAGATCGAAAAATATAAAACAAGAATGAAGGACTCGTAAACATGGCGCGAGATACGCTTCTGACAAATGCAAGACTCGAATATCCTCGTGTAGACAAAGATTTATATAACGAAAGAAAGAAGAAGAAAAAAGGAAACGAAATCTATTCGAGATTATATCGTATTAAAGGTGATACAGAAACGGTTTAGGTTAGGTTTTAGTTAGATCGAAAAATATGAAACAAGAATTAGGTTAGGTTTTAGTTAAACATAGGTTAGGTTTTAGTTAGATATAAAAATATGAAACAAGTCTGAAGGACTCGTAAACATGGCGCGAGATACGCTTCTGACAAATGCAAGACTCGAATATCCTCGTGTAGACAAAGATTTATATAACGAAAGCAAGAAGGAGAAGAAGAAAAAAGGAAACGAAATCTATTGGGGATTATATCGTATTAAAGATGATACAGAAACGATTTAGGTTAGATTTAGGTTAGGTTTTAGTTAGCAGCGATCGTTAGACTTGCAAATAAGTAACCACGCGATGCTTAAACGCTGCAATTTAATATCCCTGCGTTTCCCTCGCTGAGGTTAAATATATGCAGACATACACGGTTATGTAGATATGCTCCTCCATTATGCGAACGGTGGCATGGACTTTCCATTCGAGAAACTCCGGAGAAAGACGCTCGAAAAAATCGAAATGTTGAAACTTTATTTTCGTGCTTGAAAAAAAATCGCAAAGCTGTTATTTCATTAATATTCATTTTGATTGCGAATTTATATTGTTGAAAGTATAATTTAAAAAAAAAATCAGTCGAAGATTGTTTTACGTAATTAAATTATAATATATTTCGTAATTTATTTATAATTGATGTATTTGTTACATAAATTTATAATATATAATATAATATGTTTTATATATTTCACACATTTCCATGTATTACATACACACGTCAATTTTGTCACTATCGTTTCTTACAGAATTTCTATACTTTTTCCTCCTTTTCCCAAACTTTATCAAACGATCAACTCGCCTCGATATTTTTCGCTCAGTTCTTACAATATTTTTTATCTTAAACTTTGATTTTTTTTTTTTATGAAGAAGAAAGCACGTTGATTCAGCACATCAAAGTCAAAAAAAAGAAAATGAGCAAAATGGTAGACAGACGTTTAGAAATTACAAATAATTCATTATTTCACTAAAGTAAAAATAATTTATTATAATTAGAGTGCAGATCGTAGGTAATTAAGGTGTTAAGAGACAGCAGATCGACGACTTTAAAATGATACCGAGCATCGATACTAGCATCCGAGAAGAGATCGAAGAGAAGATTGCCTATCGTTCGTTTGCACGCTTTCCTCTTCGATCGGGCGAACAGGTTACGCGTCGAGTAAAACACAAGAACAGGAAATAATTTACAGGGCGTACTGTAAATTACTCGATCAACCGGCGTGCAAATCATTCGGATACTATACGATGAAGGAAAACACGATTCATTGAAATCGATCGGCCGGCATCGGATGGAAATTATCACCGCGTGGCCCGGTGGTTCTTCGGGAATGTGTCAGCCTTGGTCACGCGACAACCCTCCCGATCAAAAACCCTATCTGTTTCACGGCAAACGACATGTGGACATATACCATTTTCCTGATAATTCGTGAAAGACTTCAACTTTGAACGAACGCGAAGTAAGTCTTGACAAAAGAAGATGAAGAAGGTATTAATTAAGGTATTAATTATCGCGAGTGATTAATTTGAGAATATAGAATA
>NIPQ01037156.1:0-11424 GCA_002806875.1 Lepidotrigona ventralis hoosana
TGGCATCGTCCTTTCGAAGGCTTCTCGCTCCGGCTGGTCGATCACTGTCGTCAGCCGTCTTCTCCGACCAGTGCTTTTTTAATTTCAATCTGATGCGTATCTACGTATCGTTCGAAGCTGAGAAACTGAGAATCGGAACGTTACGAAAGATGAAAAGAATAATTAGGTAAAGGTCATGTCATATGCTTCATCTAGAGACAAGAGGAATTTAAATTCCCAAGACTTAAGAAAGAGAGAGAAAGAGAGAGCAATTTGACCCTATAATTGCAAACGAATATTAAGTGAAACTCTCTTTGGGATGTGATGTTTGTAACCTACTCTTAAGAGCAGCTCTTCGATCAGCAATATCGCTCGATCGTAAATCGCGATTCTTTCGTTGAAATAAATTTTGAATTTCCTTAAAAGATTCAGAACTGTCTCGATTGTCTTGATTGAATAATTGCCTGACTCCGTTTCCGTTTGGGAAACCAAGCCATAGTACTGAAAATTGAAGTCACTACTTGCGAACCGAAACTCGTGATATGCATGTTTCGTTTCCATTTGGGATCAAACAGTTCCCAAATAGTGTTCCACTGGCGAGGAACCACTTTCGAGAGCGACACGCGATAGTTTCACGCGTATACGCTCCGAAGAGAAGAGTGAGAGCAAAAGCAGAGACAATGGATCCGGGCGAAGAACTCAGAAGAGGGAGGATAATTTAAAGCAAATAGAAGGGAAGAGGCGAGGCGAGGCGAAACGCCGAAAGGAGCAACAAACGAGGCGGGAATAAACGTAAGCTCGGCTAATCGACTAGGCAGCCACGGAGAGGCCGTGCGCCACGTGCCGACTGGCAAACGTTCCGGTGGCAAACGCCGCGACGTTGTTAGCCCAGTTAGTCAACATCAGCGCCTCGGATGTTAAGCCGATCCGTTGTACCACCGACCAACACATATCCCTTTCCTGGCACGTCTCCCTTTCCTGCGAATCGCCGGCACATCCGGCGTGCATCCCGTCCTCTCGCCGGGCTGTTTCACGCATCGTCGGGACTGTTTCTGCGAACGAAACTGGACAACTTCTCCAACGAGAAGATATTTTTCGGGAAGGGAAACTGCGGCTGCGGATCTCCGTTGAGAGGCGTAGGTACTTGTTCGATCATTTGATTGGCGTCGAGCAGGGAAGCGAAAGACAGTGAACGTTCGTTGAGGAAGAAGATAATATGGCTAGGCTTCGAGGCAAAAGAAATTTGATGAGATAGATACTTGTCGAGCTATTAACCGATAGAAGCTAAGTTTGGTCCTTTGATTCAGGTTTAGAGTGAAACACAGTGAACTTTTTTTTTTTGAAGAATAAACTTAACTTTTTTGAAGATTCTTAAATTTTAATAATTTGGTTGGAATCCGAAGTGAAATACGGTGAATGTTCTTTGAAAGTCAGAATGAAATAAATTTCTTCAAGGACAAAGTTTTCGCAATTTGGTTGAAGTTCCAAGCGAANCAAAGTTTTCGCAATTTGGTTGAAGTTCCAAGCGAAGCACAGCGAACGAGTCGACGGAAGCTAATTTCTTCGAGGATTCTTATTTGAAGTTCAGAGTGAAGATTTCTTGAAGACCAAAACCGATGAAAGGCAACTTCCTGGAAGATTCTCGGAGGATTATCTCAGAACATTCTTCAAAAATCAGGACATGAAGGAAGTAAATTTCCTCGAGAACAAGGTTTTTGGTAACTTGATTAAAGCTCAAAGCGATTCACCTCCCCGAGGTGAACGTTCCTTGAACGAGCTGATTAAAGCTAACTTTTCTTTCGAGGATTCTTATTTATCTAACAATATAACTGAGTCTTACTTCATTAAGTGAAACAACTACAGTGAACGTCCTACAAAAAGCAAATCGAAGGAAGTGAATTATTTGAAAGGTTTGAAATTGGAAGCGAAACAACGGCGTACATTCGTTGGGAAATGGGAACTTCTTCCGGGGACAATGTTTCGGCAATTCGGTTAGGGTTCATAGGCATTAAGCTCGTTTGCGCGGTAGAACAGATTCCACGACTTTTAACTTGGCGCTAAAAGGTTTCCCGCGATCGTCCTTTAGGCGCCGGGTGCTGCGGCTAATTAAGCGGAACTCCCGGTGAACTTTCGAAAGAACGGCTGACTCGATCGGTCGTGAAAGCTTAGACGCGGGAAGTTTGCCCTTTATCGGCCGCCTACCGTAATACTTCAGCCTGTACACGCCGGAAATACGTTCGTTCGTTCGTTCGCTCGAATTCGTCTTTCTTCTTTGCACAACCGTGCTCATTGTTAAGGCCCTTACAGACGTTGAAACATGCTGCGATGCATACATCAACTCCTAGGTTTCATGAAACCTGCATCAGAGTCAGCTTGCCTCCACACATCGATTCTTCAGTTTCGCGTGCGACGCCAACGTTTAAACACGTGTTTTAAAATGCTGGCTTGTCTTCCAGCTCTAATATTGTTAGTGATAGGAGGTTTATTATTACTTACAAAAAATAGAAAGAAATTAAATACTAAAAAGAAATGGGCAAAAAGATGGTTAATCCAGAGGAATAGATTTTCCCATTTTGCATTATTAAAAGAGACAATTGAACCTTGTGATTATAGAAATTATTTGCATATAGATGACTCCGCTTTTTATTATCTGTTGGAGGAGAATTGAAATTTGTATTATCTGTTCGAGAAGAATTTTTCTTATCTGTTCAAGAATTGAGAAAAGAAATACAGTCATGAGAGATGCAGAGGAAAAACTATCTGTAACACTAAGGTTTTTTTAGTTAACTGGAAAGAATTACAAAGATTAATCGAACTTTTTTCCTGTAATATCAAATCTGATCTTTCTGTTATATTATTCTACGAATACTCGTGCATATTTATAAATATTTATTAAACTTCTCCCAAAATTCTCATCCTGTTTCCATTCTGTCTAAATTCCAATTCTTGCATCGACATCACTTGAAGGCGAGATATTTGCTGTCCTTTCGCCATTAAAATATTAAAAGAAAAATAAAAAAATAATTAAGTTCTTATAATATCAATTAAATAGTATATTATTTATTATTTTGTATTATAATAAGATTTAATTCAATTATTTATATTAATTTCATTTTAATTTTACATTTTATATTAATTATAAATAAATTGGTATAATAAATCTTGTTCTAATAAAAAATTTTCTATTAAAGCAAAATATTTATTTATATTATTTATATTTAAGTATATTATTAATAGACTCCATTCTATTTTAAGAATAAGACAATAAATAAAAAATTAGATGTAGAAAGAATTTATATCTATATAAATTAGATGTAGAAAGAATTTATATCTATATACATAATCAATAAAAAAAGAAAAATAAAAATGTAAGTTTCAACACTTTATTCTCTTATGTAATATAAAATAAACTGTTATGTTAGAATAGAATAACTAAATATACTAAACATATTCATTTTAATTCCATTCTATCTACAGGATTACTTTCCATTCGCTTTATAAATTTAAATTATAAGCATAATTTGTGTATATTCAATATTATTCGATTTTTCTCATAATTTCAAAAGTTTCATCAACATGCGATTGTTGAAAATGAAATTAGTTCGAAAATATAGTAAATAGACTATGAAGCAAACAATTTGTCGAGTTTGTTTAATAAATTTGTTTATAAAATTAATGAAACAGCGATTAAACAATTTGTTATAAATATTTATGATAAATTTCATTGCAATATCTTTTATTCAAAAATGTTGCGAAAATTCTGTTCTACGACAGTCGTACCGACGACTGGATAGCGAAATCCGAAACGAACTTTATTTGTTCAACTAATGCTACGAGACTATTACTGCATCAGTGATTCCTTGCTTCTGATACCGATTCATTGATACCAAGCTACGTACATTGCAACTTGCATCATGAAACTTAAAAAGTCGATGCATGCATCGCAGCATGTTTCAACGTCTATGGGGGCCTTTATACCAAGAAGCTGAACGATCAGCCGTAAGTTTAAGAAGCAGCCAGAGCGGTTATACACCCCGCAAAGCCTTCGACTCTCGTTTAAAGCGCCAATCAAAGATGGATTGCCTCTCTCGTCCTGGTCTAATCGCGCTGGTTCACGCGATGCTCCGGAATAGCGGGAGAGGAACGCGTGCCACTCATTAGTGTATCGATCAACGGATTCGATTGTACCGGAAAACCGACCGTGAAGATTTTGAATGTTCGAGCATTGAAATATACCTGGAACTGTGCACTAAGGAACATTAGGGATTTGTGTTTTGAATCGTTACACCGTAAACCGGCACCTTTCGTGCTCGAGAAAATTTGGAGGATTACGGGTTTTCCCCAAGCAATATGGTGACGGGCCAATGTACACGGAACAATAATATGCACGAGCATACTGCTGCTTTTAAATCTTTCATTCTAACCTCAATTTAGAAGGGAAATGAATTTTTTTTTTTTATTTTTCAAACTTGGGCGCAGTAAAAAATGTGTTTTTCGGACTCGAGAGATCGCCGATTATAGCTTGTAGTATAAATGTAAAAACATTAAACAGGGATTAATACCTTATTCTAGTAGTAACTTTTTTATTCGTATAATAAAATGAAATTCAGAGATGAGATGAGTAGAAGCAGCGAGAGTTCATTTAATCGGATAAGTGTTCATTTAATTAATTAAAATTTGGTGTAGATAAACGGAGCTTCTGTAATAATTTTGACACGATTTATATTAGCTTTCTATTCGCTTCGGCTTGCAACGAAGGGATATCAGTAGACAAATTCTATAACAAATGTAATAAAATTAGACTCGTGCATCAGCGCCGTAACGATCATTTTGCTCGAAACGATCGAGTATCCAGTGATTTATGAACGGATGTGTACGATTAAACGTCCCCCTCTCGAGAGGAGTAATCTCCGTAGCGATGGACGTTGTCGAAGAAAGAAAGTCAAGCAAATCGCACAGAAAGGAACAGGAAGAAAGGACGAGCGAGTCGGTTTCGCTTTGTTCGAACGGTATGTCCGTGTCCGGCGGAATGCCGGATCCCGGTGGACAATGCCGACAGGAAGACGCGGGAGACGGAGAAGAAGAAGAAGAAGAAGAAGAAATAGAGAAGCACAGGTAGTGACAATAAACGGCCGACGGAACGGTGTCTATGGGCCGACAGAAATGATCAAAAACTCATTAGTCCCGGTTTCACTTCGAGGATAATAAATGTGAGAACGTGGATTGCTCCCATGGTACTCCCACTTCTTGCCACCTCTGTTCGGGTCCCTTTTCCTGCCCCCGGTGTTACGCGATTTACAGTCGTCTATCTGTCTTCGAGACCGGGGCAAGATTCGTTTAAGCCAGCTAGATTTTTTTCTTCGCGATTATCTACCTTCCCCTAGCGTTCGCCTCGTAGCGAAGAAATTTTCGATCGAAGCGAGTAATAATATTTGAAAACGTGAAAGTATCTTCCATGCTCGAGAATTGAACTGAAATCTTCAATTTTATCTTCCTATTTTTGCTATCTTTCTTTTTTCTTTTTATTTTGAACAGATACAAATGTTTGGAAGGTGTCGAATAGCTGTCCGTGCTGTTTTATTAATGTGAATTATTATGATACTTGTTAATTATTAGTGTAATGCAATATAATAATTATTTGCATAAATTAAGAACTGATGGAAACAAAATATCTGTTTCTTTTTCACAAGTTCTTTTGCATTTTACAAGTTTGTTTGCTCACTCTAATGGGACACTAATACCTACATTGTGTTTGATCGAGAACATTTTGCGAGAGGATGGTTGGCCCATGACGTTTAGAAATACTTTGTGCTTCGACAGAGAGATGCGAGTTCGTGGTAGGCGTGGATGACGATGACGCTCGGTGACTGTCGAGAATCAATTTCTTATTGATCGATCGATATCTCGGTTCCCGCGAGTATTACGCGGCAGAATTACGTGAATGGGCCACGGGATCGAGGCCTCTGCAGGGGCTCTGCTCGAAAATCGGCCATTGTTTGGAAGAGATCGAATTACAAACGAACGTCGGTCAACGAGTTACTTGAGAAAAATGGCACGAAAGACACGACATTAATAAATAATAATATCTATTATCAAAAAAAACAAATCCAATAAATTTACATAAAACATTAACATAATTAGATTATTAATTTAACATAGAAATTAATAATTTAATCGAAATATAATGACAAACTTCACACGACATACGAAGTTAATTTAAGAGAGAAATATAAAGTGACAAAGAAATACTGTTGAAAATGGATACGTTTCGAATGAAGCTGTGTGTCCAGTAAAGAAATCGATATTATATTAAAACTTCTATCGGTTAAATCCTCGAAAACCATGGCATATCTTGGTAACTGATGGCAAAAATTTCAATTTCTTCTTAATCACCATTAATATCTGAGTAATTTAAGTAGGAATTAATTTTACCGTGTATCATTCTCAATAAAAGTAAGAGCTCTCCTTCGTTTCATTTCGATTCTCAAGAACATTATCCAAAAGAGGAAAATAGTTCAATGTACGATTTATAAGCGACAAATTAAAGAAACCATTATTTAGTACTTTTTCTAAAAAGGTTACATAAATTTATATTTTAATTGTGATATATTTTAATTGTGTAGTAAGCTCGTTGAACTGGGAAATTGAAATCAAAACTTAGAATAGTGGACTTGAAAGTCTTCAAAGATTTGAAATGTTCTCAACAACCGTGCGTCGCAATGTCACACAATCTCCCCGAATTTTCCACGTAACAAATCGTGTTTTGACCATCGATGACTCCCACGGGATCGGCACAAGATGACCGGCAGAAGCGTGTCTCGCGCAGAAGAATAGCCGGCACTGGCTCTAGCGCAGAATCCATTCTAAAGTGACTGTAAGATATCCACCTGAACATGACTTTTCCTTCGCAGGCAGATTCTATCTACGGATGCGCGATCAATCACTATCAATGGCGTTCGTTGTCGCCGTGGGTAGCGGGATTTGTTGGTTGACGGGACGTCGCATCGAGGAGGATCCCAAACGCGCGCATAATGCGCGTAATAGAGTACGGTGCCGTGTCGGTGCAGTCGATCGAATTTACATTACGATGGATGATTCGGTGGATCGATTCGGTAGTCCGAACGACGAAAGTCAGCAGCACCGGCGAAGATCCCCTGATAAAAGATCTCCGGCGCGCGATAATCCACGGCCGGGGATTAACACGCCGACGATCCATCCGAAGGAATCCAATTAACATCAAAACGTTGGACGACAAGTGTCTTTTCTGATCGATCGAAAACCACCGCGTCGGGCACACCACCTAGTTGGGAAAATACCGGGACGTGTAAGCGTTTCGCTTCGGTCGCGAGGCGTCGGCTGGATCGAAAAATATTCCGGCTGTGATCGGTGTGATCTGATCGCGTAGATCGCCGATAATACCCTGTAACCCCGAGACCCGTGTGTGACCCCCGGTCGGGCGAGCGGGGTAATTCATTGACTTAGTAACTCGGTGACTTTCACCGGTGATTTACACGAAAGCCTCATAAGCGGCTTGCCTCAGTTTCAAATTCCGTTCTCTCTCTCTTTCTCTCTGTTTCTCGCTGTCTCTCTCTTCGTCAATGAGCTCTACCTTGCGAGACTGCAAGCTGAAAAGGGAGAGAACTACTAAAAGGAGCTAGACAGAGAGACACTGAAAGGAAGAAGAGAGGGAGAGAGAGAGAGAGAGAGAGGAAGAAAGATTGAAACAGATGGGCGAAGAGGGAAATCGAAAGGGATGGAAAGACGGGAACCGGGGGGCGAAAGAGACAGGACTAGAGGAGGGAAAAGGGGGTCGAGGGGGGGAAGGTCGGAGAACGTAGCAAAGGTTATTTGCACCGAGTTGTCTTTTTTCAGTGCTTTTTGTTCGAACCGTTTGTCGAACGGCTCAGCCGGCTGATCTTCGGGATGATGAGCATGAACTACATTCTATATAAAACCTGCGAGTACTTTAGACCTCGTACGAATGCGCTTTCGCGGTGTGCCACGGCACGCCGAACGCAATCGATCGCTTAACTGACTGATGTTGGCAGCTCGCCATTCGCTGATTGTCCGTGTCCAAAGATTTCCTTCGTTGACCGTCACGCGGTGTGGTATCAAGTTCAATATACCATAACTCACCGACCCCGAGTCGAATTCGACATCTGAGTTTCGGTTTTTAATCGCTGCTCGAAAGTAACGAGTATACGTTGCAGTGTGTTCGTCTCATGTACTTTCATGTTGTACCATTTCATACGCTCATTTTATGTAAGGTGATCTTCGTCTTTGTGGTTTTCAAATGCCTATCGTTCAAAAGTAATGAGTACACTTGCAATGCATTCATTTTATGTTCCTCCGTTTTATGCCATTTCGTATATTCATTTTGTGCAGTTTCATGGTTTTCAAATATCTACTACTCAAAAGGTAATGAATACACTTGCATTTTATCCCCCTTCATTTTGTGCCATTTCATTCATTTTTATACATTCATTTTGTGTATTCATCTCGTAAGTTATAATACAGCTTGATGGTTTTCAAAAGTATTATTTTATTTTATGTATCTATTTATCATAGGTTAAACTGGTTATATTTATTATTACTGGTTTATATTTATTATAAACAAAGCTCGGAATAGGAAAGTAGCTACGGGAAAATATAGGAAGTAGTCCGATGTTTGTACGATTCGAAACTTTCGCGAAGTAATCAGAAATATTTTAGAAATCAGAATATTGAAGAGTGATTCTCCCGTTGAAGCATCTGAAAGCCCAAAAAATCGGACACGAAAGTGATTTCTTTTATAATTTGCTTCTTGCACACACGCAGTGGGTTTTCCTACAAATGACACATTTATCTAGATATAGATATTGATACAATGATGGGGTGAAGCCTACCATCTAATCATAAAGTATTGAAACAATTTGTGTCTACACAAGTTTGTCCAAAGAGATCTAATTGTATCCTATCTACTCAAAGAGCTTCGAAGGCAAACGAAATATGTACTTGTCGGCGAACACCTGCGTTTTTTCTTTTTCTTTTTTCTTTTTTTCGCGAGTAATCCTCGGCTGTTACCGTTCGTTTCGTTCGCTGACGCGTGTAATAATCTTTAAGTGGTGCGTTACGCTAATTAAATCGGCGGGACGAACGTGGAAGATAACGAGGGCGCAGACCGTTTGCTCGGGCTCATCGTCGACGCGGCGGCAGGTGAGCGTCAAAGTACACGGCGAAAATAACAGATAAAACGTTTCGACACTGGTCTCGCGTTAGGGGGAGATGTTGGTGATTTTTCGATTCCAACGAATCCCGAAGGCCGAAGCGTTCGAAGCAGTTTAAGCCGCTGCCGCGATTTACACGGCGATGTTTTATTTACGAAAGTATTGTAAGCACGCGACACCGCAAAACAGGATGCACCGGGCGATTAATTAATTAATCGTGTGCATGCGTTTTTACCTTGATGCCGTGCCGATACGAGACATCGATACGAGCGTCATTACTGGACACTACTGGGCGAATTTTTACGCATTTTTCTGCAGATATAATTCTAAAATGAAAATTCTTCTACAGAGTGTGAAGAATTGCAAGTACCTGTGAAATATCCAATTTTAATTTGAATTTAATTAATTTATTTAATTAACGGGGCACGAGAGTCCTTTTACGACAAACAAAAACTACAAAATATAAATGCAGCAATTAAATAGTAATTCAGTTCGTTTTGCCACTTGTTGATGGCGAGTTACGTCAAAGTGATTTGAGGCGAATTTGGAGGCCAACGATTATGAATTACGAATGAATGAAATTGATAATGGAATTAATATCGAGGAGGTTTCTCTGGTATTGAGTCTCAATATCATTGATGGCGAGTTACGTCAAAGTGATTTGAGGCGAATTTGGAGGCCAACGATTATGAATTACGAATGAATGAAATTGATAATGGAATTAATATCGAGGAGGTTTCTCTGGTATTGAGTCTCAATATCGTGGAATTTGTAGGTTACTTACATACTTGAAAAAGACTGATTTATTAATCATGTTAATATTCAATACTGCTAGATACGTAAAATAATTTCCATTTTTTTTTTTCGTTTTTGTCGTTCTATAGCGACAGATGGAATTTGTAGGTTACTTACATACTTGAAAAAGACTGATTTATTAATCATGTTAATATTCAATACTGCTAGATACGTAAAATAATTTCCATTTTTTTTTTTCGTTTTTGTCGTTCTATAGCGACAGGGAAATTTCTTCGATCCTTCGCGTAAGGCTTCTGCAACAGTGTGAAAGCGCCTCGCTCAAGAGGTGGAAACCGTTTAAACAGCGGCGAAAACAAGCGTGCAGCGAGAACGAATGTCACATGCAGAGGGAAGGAGCTTTCGGTCAACTTTCGCTGGACGCGCGAGGATTTCGAACGAGCGTGTCCGCCCCGAGGCGACGGGAGTTTTACGAGTTGCGAAAAATAAGAAAGTTCGGCGGCCGGGGAGCCGATGCGCGTCACGTGCCGGCGAGTCGCGCGCGACAAGTCAATTGGTCAATGAGGAAAATTGGCTAAGAGTTCATGAATGGGCCGGCGTGAATAAAGTGGCTGCATGTTAGTATAGGTTTATGGAAGCAAGCCGGTTTTAGCTACGCTAATAGCATAGTAATGCTGGCTGATCTTTTCGAAATCCCGTAAGAGCATTAACCGCTCGCACGTGAGCAAGTTAAATTGCTATGTTGTGGGTATACGCCCGGCTATGTAGCTATCACCTGGCTACAGGGCGTAACGAAAGGAGGAGAGTATCGCAGCCGGGGATCGACGTTTCGAGAAAAAGATAACTGGCTGACTGGCGTTCGTCGAACGGGTTCCTTTCTCCCTCTCCACCCTCCTCCCTCCCTGTTAACGAGATTAACCGCGAAACCGTTTCCACAGACACGACGAGCAGACAGACGGCGAACACCGAGAGGATCGGCGACGAAACGTTCTCGTTTGCCACGACTTCGTGGCTTTGCCGCCATCCGAGACACCCAACGAGATTAACCGCGAAACCGTTTCCACAGACACGACGAGCAGACAGACGGCGAACACCGAGAGGATCGGCGACGAAACGTTCTCGTTTGCCACGACTTCGTGGCTTTGCCGCCATCCGAGACACCCGTCACGTACGTAAATCATCACTGTCACGATTCGATCATTGGCCAATGCTCTAATCGCGATGACGGGTAGGTATCTTCACGTCGCAAGAGAAATTATTTCTGGATTGAGTAATATAGATCGGTGATCGGTCCTTCGCGAAAATATCTACATAGCATCGCGAATGCGAACATCTATTGGTTGGCGAGGAATCGATCGCGATCGGTGAACGCAGGAAGAACAGCCACGGCAGCTGTGTTCGTCCATTTTCTTCTATCTCGAGTCTGCTGGCGTATCTTTTTCGCATAGGTAGAAGAAACAGGGCGAAAAGGAAAGGGGGTGAAGAA
>NIPQ01037158.1:0-11454 GCA_002806875.1 Lepidotrigona ventralis hoosana
AACTAAGTAGAATAATGGATAGATTTTGTTTGAAACGTACTTCTACAGACTTCACATCAAAAGATTATTATATCAATATTAGAAAAGCTCTTGTAAATGGTTTCTTCATGCAGGTAAATATAAACTGAGAATAATTTTCATAGCAAAAAATTTTTTTTGTATACATAATACATTTCTTTTTACATATATTAAAAGGTCGCTCATTTAGAAAGGACTGGTCATTATTTAACTATCAAAGATAATCAAATTGTACAACTCCATCCAAGCAGTTGTTTGGATCATAAACCCGAATGGGTAATTTATAACGAGTTCGTGCTTACGACCAAAAATTATATCAGAACAGTTACAGATATTAAACGTGAGTTATATTTTTTATCGAATAATATAAAAAAAATATAAATATGTATATATTATAAATATTGTACATTTTGTAGCTGATTGGTTGCTTAAAATAGCGCCACAATATTACGATTTACAAAACTTCCCACAATGTGAAGCAAAGAGACAATTGGAAGTGATTCAAGCGAAGTTAGATTCAAAACAATATCAGGAAGGATTCTAACCTCTATATATTTTAGTTATCTTTGAAAATGGTGTCAAACGATTGATAAAGTGTGGTCGATCTGTTTTCGGCATTGCGTCAGACATACAATTCCTTCAAACATAAAGAAAAAACACTGATTACGCATTGTGAAACAAGAGGTAGTTGTCTACTCTGTATTTTCACTTAAAATATGTAAAGAAAAAGACAAATGTTAATGAAAATATTTATAATTTTGTACAAGCTTTAGTGAAACTTGTACGTTTTTTTAGGCTCACGTGCCGATAAAAATTGAATGTTTGTAGACCTCGTACTATCTTCATGATAAAAACAAACAGTGAAATTTGATCATTAATCTGCTAGAAGGCATGCGGAAGGTTGATTGATAAATGATTTATTTATGTACATTAAAGAAAAATTTAATAATTAAGTAATTTTATCACTAGAATTTGTTGATCGACGTTTGCACACTCAAAATGTAATACTAGATAAACGAATAGATTAATTTTTGTATTAAATGTTGAATAAGTATGCCAGATAAGATGTACACAATGCTTATTACTGGTAATCGAAGAACAATTTATATAACTTTCGACATAAATTATATCTGTTTGCTGTTTTTTCTCAAGATCGAATGGTACTGTTTTTATGTGTTATATATTTCACTTTTTCCAAGTACACGCATCCGAAAATACTAAATATTTATTCCAATTAAAATGTGCAGATATCATGCAAATGTTTTTTTCTTTTCTGTTGTTTGTAATCAATGTAGTTGCACTGTAATAATTTTATACAATGATAAATGAAAAATATTTCTAACTTATGGAAAGAATGAACAACTATAAAAGAATGGAAATGCAATCGTAAATTATATTATAGAAAAATTTTTTTAAAAAGTGTATGTGATATGTTTGAAAAAGAAGAATCAAATTATTCTTATTTATGAATGCTAGCATAATATGATAAATTGCAAAAATCACGCTCACTGTAAGAAATTAAGTGACTTACAGTGTTACCAAGTTATATCTACAGGACAAAAAAACAGATTAAGCTTAATTATTATTCAAAATAACAAATTTTTAATGCTATCCGGTTTAGGATATCGCATGCGTCAAAAAAAATTTGAAACTTTTTAGCTTATTTTAGAATTGAGAAAGTTTCTAAATAGTTCGATATATACGCTACAAAATTCATTTTCCCAAACAAGATATATCTATTTAAAATCTCTTGCTTGTTTAACATGTTAAATGATAGTTTCAGTTTTTGTAAATAAAAGTAAAACGCAGGTATTAAAAGAAGATAGAATCATAAAAGTTATGATCGCGAAGTTTTCATTGTATTGTATCACTTCATTCCAATAAAATATTAAAAATATGATTCAATTGTAATAATTGTTATATAACGAACGAATTTAATTTTCAATCTTAAAATCAACGCGAATTTAATAGGCATTTATGATTAGAAATGATTTGATATCACGTTTTACGTAACATTGAAATATTTAATGGTTAACAGTTTCTTATCGCGATTCTTATGTTATAAGAAATGTTTGAGAACCACTGAGAAAGCACGAGGATCGCTGTATTGCTGTAATTCATCGTTTACCAATTTTTATGAAATTATAACTATGGCATCGTTCGTGGTACCGGTTGCAACAAGATTTACTCGTGTCTCGATTGATAGTTTGCACAATATAAATAAAAATATATTACTTAGGTAAGATTCTTTGTAGTTCGTTGTATCATTAAAACATGCGACTCATTGAACTTACATTGCAACATACATATAGAGGTTAGATTACTATATAATGTTTATTTATTACTTTATTATCACAAACATTTTTTAAATGATACTGTAATATATTTAATAAAGATGATCGTATATTTTTTAAAGTTGTCAAAAGATTTAAATGAAACCTTATATAATTAACTAATTACTGTTACTGGTAAAGGAATTAAACAATTCACTATGATATAAGATGATATGTTAATAAATGAATACGTATTAATAATGTTCTTTTTGAAGGAGAGAAAACGAATCATGTCTTAAAAGCGTTTCTCGTAATTTGAAGGTTAACTCAACTATCACATGTTTCTTGGCAAAGGCAAGAGTATAGTACAATTACAGAAGAATCAGAAAAATCAGAAACTGGAGCACCTCCAGAATTCACAGAAAATGAAAAGAAATTGAAATCAGATATTGAACTTCTTAATAAGGAGTTAATAGACTTGAAAAGTCATAAAAATGACTTGGAAGGTAAATACAAAAGAGCACTTGCCGATGGGGAAAATCTTAGAGTTAGATTAATTAAACAAATTGAAGATGCAAAAATATTTGGTATCCAAGGATTTTGTAAAGATCTGTTAGAAGTAGCGGACATTTTAGGCAAAGCAACAGAAAGTGTACCAAAGGATGAATTAACAGAAAAAAATCCACATTTGAAAACATTATACGAAGGCTTGAAGATGACAGAGGCACAATTACATAAAGTAAATAAGAAAATATTCAAATGTTTTCATATAAGTGTTATATTTCATAAATTATTCCTTTGAAACATATTTGTATAGGTGTTTAGAAAACATGGTTTAGTTTCGCTAAATCCTCTGAATGAAAAGTTTGACCCTAATCAACATGAAGCATTATTTCAACAGGTAAGATTTTAGTATTTTATTTATCTGGATTTGTTGTGTATTAAATTAATAATGATAAGCATATTTTTATGTAGGAGGTTGAGGGTAAAGAACCAGGAACAGTTGTAGTTGTATCTAAATTGGGTTACAAATTACACGAACGAGTAGTAAGACCAGCATTAGTTGGTGTTGCCAAAGGATAATTCATGGTTATTATTTAAAAAGAGATTAAATATAATCTCATAAGAGGTGTCCATGAATGGAATATTATGGCACATATATATTGTAATTAAAATTTTAATGTAATACACAGCAAAGTATAAATATCACAAGAACAAGAACAAATTTTATGAAAAATAAAATTGTTATTATTTTATTATATTTAAAAGAAAGTGTGATAATCATTTTGAATTTTCATGTTTCTTTGATTGAGAAATAGATCTGCATGTATTTAAATATTATATCTTTTATTATACCATATTACATTCCATTAAAATAATATAGAAAGGTAATATTTAATTCAGTAAAAAATTTATTATAAAATTCGCAAAAATAAATTTACAGTCAATATAATAAATACGATTCTTTATCATAATATATATATATATAACTGAATTTATTATTAAACAAATAATATTTACTTTCTATATAATACATGAATTTTGTCGTAAATATCTAACATCTTTCAAAAACTTTATACAAGTCAGGCAAATTGGCTATTTGTAATATTGTTGAATCATGTGCAAAATGTTTAGGGGGCAGGAAACTCTCCTTAATTGCAGCATATAAAACATGTTCTGTAATGTATTTCCAATCATGAGTATCGTGTGTAGAACTCATTTGACTGTAATATTTTGCTGTTTCTCTACAAACGGTTCGAAAGCATGGTTGCTCTGACGACCATTCTACTTCGGTAGCTAAACGTAATATATAAAGAGGAAGACCACTTACAGATGGAAAATATTTTTCTGAAAAAAGAATATTTTGTATCGTATTTCATTTTTTATTATATAAAAAATAGTTTAAAAAGTAGTTTAAAAAATAGTAAAAAGTAGTATTAAAATATATTTACCTAATAATACTGGTAAAGATTTTAAATTTCCCTTTTTATCTATAACAATGGAAAAATATTCTTTTAACATGTCTGCTTTCTCTAATAACAATTCTTTAACATTTGTGGCTAATTCCTGTTTTGATCCATCTTCCTCTGTCCATCCAGCTTCTTCAGTATCTAATCCTAACATAGCTATATCATATAAAGGAAGTGGTTCCTGCAAATGAGCGTAATGTATTCAACATAATAATAATATTTTTGATTAATGTACATACCGAAAATTTGATGACTCCATAATTTGCAAAATCATAAAGCATAATTTCATAAAACAGTTCCTCTCTAAATAAAAGAAATGCTTTTATTAATAGTTATAGTTAATTTTATGTATATATTATATATTATAAATATTTTATGAGAAAATATGTATGAACACTTACGCTAATTTTTGTGTATTGCAAAGATACAAATTAACTCCACTTTGAATTAAAGCTGAAGATTGGTCTATACAGCCAACGAAACTTAATTCTGATAAAATATGTTTCAAACCATCGTGACATTCGTTTTCTACTTCTATACGTAATTTTAAGACACTCGTCAGTTTGACTTCTCGTCTAAAATTATTTATTGAGTAGGATTTGAATTCATACGAATTTTTATTTTCATTAGTTTCTCTTGGCGTCTCTTCAGTAACAATTTCCGATTCATTGGGTTTTTCAAATACATTTTTTTCTTCTTTATCTATATTATCTTCATCTGTATTTTTTCTTTCTAGTTTGCTTGTATGTCCAAAGTATTTATACACTTGTTTACGTGCTTTATCTGCGATAACGTCGATACATTTTTCTTTCACAGAATCATCTTTCATAGAATCATCTGCTACACTTTTATCAATTTTATCATTTTTTATTTCTAAAATGTCTTGCTCATAATTGGATTCACACTGTTCCTTGTTAATATTTTGAATAGATAAATTTAAATTAGACTCATCAAACACTGTGGAGCTTGTATCATCTATGACATTGCTCCATGGAATATTAGACTTTTCTGTTGTTGCTGGTTTAATATGCGTCGATATATCTTTTTCTTCTATATCAGTTACATCTGTTAAACACTGTATTTTATTTACATCTTTTTCGTCATTCTTATCGATATTTTCAACTTTTCCATTTTCAAAATCAATATCATTATTTTTAGCATATTCCATTGCTGTGTGAACAGTAAAATTAAATTTGTCTAACTTTTGATCAGATGCATCAGTCCTGATCATTTCTCGAGGATGAATTTTTTTCATTTTGTCACTTTTATCTTTTTCATACTCTGGTAAAACTTCTTTTAAAACTTCTTTAGTAATATCTGCTTTTGGTAACCGTGCTTGTATATAAAATGTTTTAGAACCACTATTGCCAGAAAGTTTTTCATCTAAAGCAAGTTTCATTCTTTCAATAATAGAATTTTCATGAAGAAATTTAACTTCATGTTTTGTTGGATGTACATTAACATCAACATTTTGTGGATTAATTTCTAGAGATATATAACACCATGGATAGTTCTTTTTTGGAAGATAAAATGTATAAAGTTCCTCCAACATTTTTCGAATAGCTGAAATAAAATAGTAGTTGTAGATCATTTGTGGGTGTAAATTCTTTTTGTTCTAACACTATAAAACTTACAAGAAGATTCTACTAATCTGTTATTAATGAACAAAAGAAATATCATCTTCTTGTTTGTGTAATTTGGATTTGTTATCAAAGCATGCATTTTAAATTTATAGGTATCATCTTTAAGTTCCACTTCTAATAATTCACGAAATACAGGATTACCATAAAGTATTCTTATGTTATTCATTTTAGTTGAATTATGTTGTGTACGGACCTAGATGTTGAAAATATGTTGATATATTTACAAATAATAACATACAATTATATGATTTTTTGTACATAATAAAATACCTGAGGTGTAATTTCACCATGTTTTTTTAATGTGAATCCTACAGTAGAATTATGTATTGCATATTTTGTAACTACATCTGAAATTTTGTTAAATTCTTCGCTTGGATTGCACAAAGCCTTTCTTCTTGTTGCAACATTATAAAACAAATTTTCAATCAATATCGTAGTACCTTGATTTCCAGCACATGATTTAGGTGGTGCTTTTAGTTTACTATCAACATATGATGCTCTAATATGAAAAAATATCATTAAAAAAAGATCCACAATTTTTGTAAAATTTTACAGAAATAAACATACTTATAAGCACATTTTTCATCTGTAGTTTTTGTTGTGATTGTTAAAAGTGATACATGACTAATACTTGCTAAAGCTTCACCACGAAATCCAAAAGTTGTTATTGCCTGAAGGTCTTCAAATGTTTGTAATTTACTTGTTGTAAATCTTTCACAAACAATTTCCATATCTTCTTTTCTGATACCTGTTCCATTGTCTTGAATCTGATAATAAATATTTTGTACTATTCTGTTAGTTTAATACTTTTCTATTTAAATAGAGAAATAATAATAATTTTAATCTACCTGTAATAATTTTAATCCACCTTCTTTAGCAATAATTTGTATGTTAGTTGCTTTTGCATCAAGACTGAAACATTTACAGGATTAAGTTTAGTAAAATACATGTAACAATCAAAATATCTAACCTGTTTTCTATTAATTCTTTTAATGCATTTGCTGGTCTTTGTATTATTTCACCAGCAGCGATTCTATTTACTACAACTTCGTCTAATTTTTTTATTTTTGCTGGCGCACTCATGCTTGATATCTTCAAATTTTGATCGAAATCTCGAGAAATTAGAGTCTAAACATTGCACCAATATTACATTGTATTATATAGTAATCTAGGTAACAAAGGATATCTATGGTACGAAGTAATTATATTTATAATAATAAGAAATGAAAATAAAAGTCCTCGTTTCAAAGACTAAATACTTTTTATTTATAATAAAAGTGTATACTACATAAGTTGTTTAAATTAGTTTTCGCGCCAAACTTTCGAATCTAAATTAGCAAGTATGTACATTCTTACATATGTGTATATATCAACCAAGAAAGATTGCCAACTTCAATTAAGAATATCTTGCTTAGAATATATTATTTACGTGTTATATATCATATATTGTTTACTAATATCATTGCCAAGACGGAAAATTTGTCGTGATGTATACGAATGATCCAGAAAATTCCTCGTGATGTACGAAGGATCCAGAAAATATCTGCATTGATATTGGATTGAATTAGTAATTATTATTTAGCAAAGTTATTTTTTACGTAAATATTTTTCTAGTATCGCATATACATACAGTTATTAGTATTTTTAGTAACAGTCAGACATACGTGATGTAATATCATGTTATAAATTAGATGTATCAATTCGCTGACATAAATTAAACTATTCTTAAATTAGAATACATATTTCGTAGCAAGGTATGTATAAAGTGCTTTATATAGATATAAAGCTTTTCTAGAAATTTATTTTTATGACGATCATCGAACTGTTTCGAATAAAATAACATCTGAATATTTCGAACGTAACGTAAATTTACAAATAACGTAAAACGTACAAAGATTAATAAAATTCTTTTATCATTTATTTGTAAATTTTATCATTTACATGTAAATATAAATTTTACTTCGATAGAATTTCTTAATCATTCGTGAATGTCCGTGAACGTTTATTAAGTGAAAATTGAAAAAAAAAAAATTGAAATATGTATATATATATATATATACACACACACATATATATATACATATATATACATATATATATATATATATATATATATATATATATATATATANTCATGTAGGATATTTATTTATCACAAGCTTGATACAAAAGTCCAAATACAAATGTAAGAATTATTATGAAAAGTCTCAGTTATTTACATTTTTCCATATTTTTGGTGTTATTGACGTATTTAATTTTAACTAGTCATGTCTCGATAAACAAGAAACGATTTAGTATACTAAATATAACTGCGAGTTTGAATGCAATACGTTCCAGCATCTTCCCGTGTTTCTCCTATCGTGATTGTTCTCCCTCTTTCTCTCGCTACGTCATGCCTTGTTCTGATACATTTATTTTCGTTCTAGATGCGTCTAGAATTCTAAGCCAATGAAAGTGCGCGATTGAATCACCGAGATGTCGTGATTGGTCATCCACAGAAACTTCTCGAACCGCGAGATTTGGTGTATTAAAAGCGCGCTGCGCACGCCGAGTGCTCAGACAGAGTTTAGCAAGCGAATAGTGAACATTGTGTTTACTGCAAGTAAAACGACTACGACTTATTGTTACATATATACGAAACGAACGATACAAAGGTAAGCGTTTGAATGCATTATGACAGTGTGCTTATAGTTTATTTAGTTTATTAGCTGTAATTATAGTTTATGTAGTTATTAAATTCTTTGTGTTCGAAATGATTAACGCTAGGAAGATTATGTTGAAGTTGCATCATATCGACGAAGTATCGATACGTCTCAAACTTACTTCGATTGTTATTTTTTTTTTTTTTAAAAATGTTTTTTTTTTTTTTTTTTCACGAATTTAAAAATTATATGACGAAAGTTTTACCGTTGAATTTCTGACAGCAAGGTTCGTGTCTGGTTCTATATTTGTCAATGCATTTCGGTTTCATTCAAACTCGCTGATTGATAGTAATTTACTGCTTAATTCAACGAAAATCTTAACTCAAGTATGTAGCTTAGATTAGTTATAAATAACCACTACACGCAATTATAGTTAATACATTTCTAACGTTTATTATCTTCTTTTCCTGTGTGTACTATTCAATATTGTGTTTCGAGTATACATTTTAATTAAAGGATTTAATAATAAGAAATTATTTATACTTGTCGAGATACAGTCCTTTAGTGGTTATCGTTCATGCTGCTTTGAATACAATCTATTATACAAATCGAAAATAGTAGAAGAGAGATCAACACTCTATTCTAGAAATAAAAGTAAATTTATTTTTTTTATATTTTTTATATTTTTATAAAAGTAAATTAATTTTTTTATATTTTTTATTAACCTCTATTCCTCAAATTTTTATCTTTCACAGCGATAAAACATGTCGAAAGCTCCAGCAGTTGGAATTGACTTGGGCACCACGTATTCATGCGTCGGTGTTTTCCAACATGGAAAAGTTGAGATCATTGCAAATGATCAAGGAAATCGAACGACACCAAGTTATGTCGCCTTCACAGACACAGAAAGACTGATCGGCGACGCGGCCAAAAACCAGGTCGCCATGAACCCGAACAACACCATTTTCGGTAAGTGACGTTAACCCAGAATTTACCAATTTTCCTATTCTTCTAATTTTCACTCCTTTTTTCCCAAAATTTTTTAATTTCACGTGTAATTCTCACTTTATCGTAACAATTGTAGAGCTTCAATGGCAAAACGATGTAAGTACCGAAATGGAAGAAACGATTTTCTTTTTTTTAATGGATATAAATTAAAATTCTACACTAAATACTAAATTTCGTGTAGTAAATATTTTTAAAGTTATCGTAAGGTAGGACGAAAATTGTAATTTGACTATTTGTATCGAAGGTCACAATGTCTGGCGCTTACATCATTTTCTATTCTAGCTCTTCAGTTTGTACTACTGCATCATGGAAATGTTTTTTTTTACTGGATCAACACATAACTGTTCATGTCTGTTATATAATACTTAATTATTTCGCTAAATCGATCTTCTTATATTTTTTCCTCGTGGAAATTTTGCGTGCATTTAGCGTACTCTATGTATGCATTACACAAAGGAGGTGCAGACTTTTACGACATACATACTCACAATTAGTGTTAGGTTTCGTTACTGACCTTGTACAATTGTTTCGTGCTACATCCATTCATATCTATGTTTATTTCCTTTTCGTCATATATGCGAAATATGATGACGTAATATCGAATATACTGCGCTATTGCGCGACTTTATGCTTCTATTTTAGATATTTTATTTAAATTTGAAATATTATTTCTTTTTTGTCTCTTGTTTCCATGAAACATTTCGCGAGTGTTAATTTTGTTTAATAGAAGTGAAGAACTCATTGCGAAGAAACAGAAGAGACTAACAGAAACATCATGTAATTATACATCTCATTATTTCATTGATCTATTCATATTCATTATTCCTATTAACTTATCCTTTAAATATTTACACAATCTATTTTTATTTCTGATATATTTCTGATAACGTTGTCACTTTTTTATTGAACAGACGCGAAGAGATTGATTGGCCGCCGCTTCGATGATGCAACGGTACAAAGTGACATGAAGCATTGGCCATTCACGGTGGTGAACGATGGAGGCAAACCAAAAATCAAGGTTTCGTACAAGGGTGAAACGAAGTCCTTCTTCCCTGAAGAAGTATCTTCGATGGTACTTACAAAGATGAAAGAAACAGCAGAGGCGTATTTAGGAAAGACTATCACCAACGCTGTCATCACCGTTCCTGCATACTTCAATGACTCTCAGAGACAAGCTACCAAAGATGCAGGAGCAATAGCAGGCTTAAACGTTTTGAGAATAATCAACGAACCAACCGCGGCGGCGATAGCTTATGGTTTAGACAAAAAGTCTTCAGGAGAGAAGAACGTATTGATCTTTGACTTGGGAGGTGGCACCTTCGATGTCTCCATTCTGACTATTGAAGATGGTATCTTTGAAGTCAAATCGACGGCAGGCGATACTCACCTCGGCGGAGAAGACTTCGACAATCGAATGGTGAATCACTTTGTTCAGGAGTTCAAGAGGAAATACAAGAAGGACTTGAGTTCGAATAAGAGGGCGCTTAGACGATTGAGAACTGCGTGCGAAAGGGCTAAGAGAACGTTGAGCTCGTCAACGCAAGCCAGTATCGAGATAGATTCTCTTTTCGAGGGCATTGATTTCTACACATCGATCACCAGAGCCAGATTCGAAGAACTTTGCGCGGATCTATTCAGAAGCACATTGGAACCGGTTGAGAAGGCTCTGAGAGATGCCAAGATGGACAAGGCTCATGTTCACAGTATCGTTCTAGTCGGCGGATCTACCAGGATACCAAAAATCCAGAAATTACTGCAAGACTTCTTCAATGGGAAAGAGTTGAACAAGTCCATCAATCCTGACGAAGCTGTTGCCTATGGTGCAGCTGTACAGGCTGCCATTTTGCACGGTGACAAATCTGAAGAAGTCCAAGACTTACTGTTACTGGACGTCACGCCA
>NIPQ01037169.1:0-11316 GCA_002806875.1 Lepidotrigona ventralis hoosana
CATGGTCTATGGGACGAAAGGGGCGGATTCGCCATTATTTATTGCCGCAATGGTTCGCCAAACTTCTTGCGAACGAGGGGCCGACTCTTGGGGTTGACGGTGAATTTAAGCAAACCCATTTTTTATCGGGTTCGCATAGAGAGGATTCTCTTGGTCTAGTAAGCCCAGACTCGGTGACGGCCCTTTCGCTAGAACGAACAACGTCCTGCAGCCTTTTTTTTCTTCTCTTTCTCTTTCCCCCCGCTTTCCTTTTCTCACCCTACGCGCGACCATGATCGTGTCTGGTTGTTGGATAAGCACGAGAACCGCATTGCTCGCACCGCGATAAATTCTGCGGCTCACGCTGCTCGAGAAATGGATCGTGATTCGAGGGTTGCGAGATCAACGAGTAAAGTGGCTATGATTAGGGTGTGGTGGTTTATGAAGTAGGTTCAAGCCAGTGGTTCGTGAATACCGCGCTCGAAATGTAATGTATGTATTCTTTTTTTTTTCCTTCTTTTTCCCTTTCTTTTTCTTTTTTCTCCCTTTTTCTTTTTTTTTCTCTTTCTCTCTCTTTCTCTAATGCCAACGTTGAACGTCACACACGAGCGAAAGCGAATTCCATGGTTGCCTGTGTGTTTTATTTCATAAAAAAAAAAAAAGGGACAGAAAGGCTTCCTTTCTTCGATGGAGAAAAATGTTCTCTCGCGGACGAACGGGTGCAAGATTTATCGGTGATAATCTTACTTTTTGTCAGGCTCGTATAGGAGATTCTTTTGCCTCACTAAACGCAGACTCTCTGACGACTCTTTCACAACATAAAGCAAATTCATCCTCCCCATTGTTACAGCCCTGCCGGCGTAAAACGACGCATTGGTAATAGATGGCCTTTCATTTCCTCATACTCGCGTAGTCACCTTTTCGCGTGGTCACCACCACCGTCCGAAAAAGAAATTCCGAAATTCCGGTTCTCTTCTCTCTCTCTATCGAGTGCATAAATTCTCCGGAATTTATAATTCTCTGGTTACAATCGTACGTCGCGTACAGCATACGATTAGGAAAGGCTTGACCAATCTGGCGCGTGAAATCTAACACGTGATTCGTAATCGTTATTGAGCGTAATTGAAAAGGCAAACCGTTCTCTCTGCCATTATCGAATTACAAGCCGGACTGGCGGAAGGATCTCGCAAGAATCGGCTGTCACGGAAGAAATCACGGAACGGGTTAAAGATTCCACGGAACAACCGGCTGATTTACGGATCGCGGCGATAGCCACGCGAGCGTAGTTCCCGAAGGGACATGCATTTTAAATCATCCGGGGCGACGTTCTACATGCGCTACCCGATATTTCACCGGGCAGCCTGTAAGGTGCAAAGTTCTCATTATTTTTCCGCACGAGGTATGTACAACCTCTGCACGGCAATTGCGATATTATTTATCGGGCTGGCAGCCGGCTAAATCGCTTAAAGGAACACAGTGCACGCGTCCGAGAGATCGGCCGCTCTCTCTCTCTCGCCCCGATTGACGGCGAATTTAAGCAAAGCCATTTTTTATCGGTCACGCACGCTGCAACCGTCGTGAGGTCCAGAAAGCACCACCGCGGGATCGTGGACGATATCCGTGCCCTCATCCGAGCAAATCTCGGTAAGACGCTTGAAAACTTCTCCGACAAGTGCGCCACTCGACCAGCTTCTCAGCGCCGACGTGTTTGCCGATCTCGTCGAGGATGCTCGAGTTTCGAAAATCGCGCAGTTACGTATTCATCGCAATGTTTTTCGAGCTATCGGGCGTTTCTCCCAGATTGAAGAAGTAAAGTGAAAGCGCGAGTTTCTTTCACGTTTTTCGAGTGTCTGTTGTATTATCGTATATCACGTGCGAAAGTCGCAAGTATAGTTTTTCCTTTCTGCTCGGCGAAACTTACTTCTATACTTGCTACGTGTTCATTAATTTCCTTGATAGGGGAAGTTGGTAATTACAGGAACCGTTGGCTGCTTCTATTAACGAATCGAGCGTTGCTTGAGATATTCGCGCAACAGCAGGTTTATTAATTTCGAACGGGACGAAAATAATTGGAGCTTTGTATCTGGGCAAAGAGCCATTAGTAAATGCTCGCAAATCCACTCGATGTCCGGGGCGAATTCGAACGAATTTATTATCGAATCTCGTACACGTGAAACTTAAAATGTTACGATTCCGCGGGTGAAGGAGGAAAAACAGAGAAGGGAGAGAGAGAGAGAGAAATATCGGTTGGACAAGCGCGTGACATGGAAAAGATACCATGCGTCACGCAGCGAATAACGATTCGCGGTTTTCCGAATTCCATTTCGATCAGGCCGCTGTTTACCTTGCGTCTCGCAAACGCAAGCTAGCTCGACGTTATTTTCCTAGGTTGACCCAAATCGCTGGAACATAATGAACATTTCGATTCCCACTGTAAATTTGCTTATGTTCTTCTGGTGTTGCGAACCGTCGAATACTAGCTCGAACGGAAACATTCAAGTAAAAGCGGCTGTTTGTCCAACCTGTCACAAGTAGACCGCCAATAGTTTTGACGAGAGACGGCTGGGACGCTTTCGTAAATTTTAATCCGTTCTCGCACTGCTACAATTCTTAAGGAAATTAAACGAATTCAATTTCCCTCTGCTCTTTTTTTGTGATATTATCGCGCAGGAAAAATAGAACGAGAGAGTAACATCGAATATTAAATCCATCAACTTGTCATTTTCATTATTAAATCTCCTGAATGTAACAACGTTCGTCGTTTTACAATTCCCTGCCCTTCTTTTTTTCCATTTGAAAAATTCATTCAAATTGATTTGTCGTGATGAAATATTCCTGGTTAAGAGGCGATCCGATTACCAGATTAAAATGTTACATTATGCTCGTGTACAACGTATCATAATAATACTTTTATCGATTTGACCATCTGACCCGAGATCAGATACACAGCTGTGTATAACATTTTCGTCGCATTGAAAGCAAGCTTTATGGCGCGATCATAAACCGATGGCTGTAGAAAAAAAAAAAAAAAAAAAAAAAAAAATGCAACGAGATGCAATTACCAACGCGTGAACCGCAATTTTGTCCTCGTCGAGCATCGGACGTACCGTTCCACGTGCGTTGGGCGTGGCCTCGGAGCGAAGATATATCGTTAACGCGGGGGTTTTACAATTCCTGGCGACGCCGGTGGAGAATTTCGACCTTTTGTGACGGGCACGCTGTCGTATCGTTCGGTCCCCTCTTCGTCCACAGGAAAATACAGGCGAGCGAAGGCTTGCTGCGGGGCGCGCTCGCTGTCGCGAGAAAAAAGAAAAGTCGCTCGCCTGCACGTGTACGAGGAACGGGCAGGAAGGGAGGGTTAAATGCAGTGGCAAATTATAAATCATATTAACGAGCTTTTGATTACCAGAGTTTTTTACGCGCCGGGCATAAAAGTGTCACCACCAATCGGAATACCTGGCACGTTTCCCCCTATCGTTTCCGAACCTTATCTCGCGCGATGCACACACACTAGCTGTCTGCGCGAGTTACCTCGCGTACGATGCATAGCGTGACGATCGAATGATACTCGACGATATACGAGAGAATCTACATTAGTCGATTGTCCATTACTCCAACTGACGAATGCATGGCTTACGTCACGTGGAATAGAATATATTAAACATCTAGTCCATTAACGAAGAAAGGTTTCAAGGTAGAAGCGAGACATCAAAAGTTTGTGTCTTTTACGAAACGAATGAAAAATACGACGACTGTCGCTGATAATCCCTACCGAGCATGTAAATGAGTCACAGCACGAATCTAGTCTCTAGGCTGTCGGTAACAAACGATGATTCACTATAAGCGAGTCCACGAGCTTTCATCTTGGCATTCCGCTTATTTCCTATTTCGATGGGATTACGAAACGAAGTAAGATACGCGACGAACGAGCTTTCGATATTGTTGGATCGTTACGTACAATTTAGAGGCATCTCCGGCAGTGAATTTTTAATAAAGTCACGGGCGTAAGCCGAAAATTTTCGCGGCTTTGGGCAGCGAGCTCGTTCAGCCGGGAAACAAGCATCGGATAAAATCTTCGTGATGCGCCGTCGATGTCTCATTTTAATTAGGATACCCGCCGGAAAAAGAAACACACGGAGAAACCCTCTCCGTGTAAGACGCGAGACTCCATTCGCGAGAATTTCGCGATTCGTGTGTAGGTATAAATTCTTTATTAGACGTGTTCGTTCGTCACTCGCGACCGTCTCGTTAATAACGTGTTCGCGACTTCGTCAAAAGCGTCGCGCCGGTAGAAATATCCGCGATTCCCCGTTCGCTATTGATGTTATCTTTGCAGGAGAGCTCGTCAGTTCTTTGAAGGCGCAGCTTTGAAAAGCGAAGCAACCCGCGGCCATATAGATGTCGTAACGAGTAGAATTGGAGCCCGAATCGACACGCTCGTGTTGTAGACGATCCATTAAGTCGGACCGAATGGTGGACACCAAAGAGGAGTATCGCTGAAAGAGCTCTCGACGTCAATGGCGCAACGGCTCCATTTGCATTAGCCTGTTAGATTAGAAATACTAACATCCTCTTCTACGTCTTCTTTCCGGACGTATCTCGATCAAGACATTCGTACCACCTGAGATTTCTTTTAATTGCCAATAGAAGAAAGAGTAATCTCGAGATATTTACGTCACCGCCGAGACATTTCGATGAAACGAAGGTAGAAATTGAAAGACTTCGGACCTCTGCGGGTCTGTACTTGGCGAACACTGTTCCAAGAAAACAGAAATAGTTTTACAGTTCTGATAACTCATCGTCTGCATATTCGCGGAGTTTCGTGGTGGAGCCCGAATAAGGTCGCTACGGGTGGCAGGGTTTTCATTTTTTAGCAGGAACATTGAACGATCGCCGGAGAAATAAGACACGAGAATTGCCGTTTTATCAAGTTTTTCGTGGGAATTCTTCGGAAGGCTCGTACATCACTTAGAAAAGAACCGACTGCCGTTATCCGCGAAAAAATAATACCCAATCCTTTACGTTTTCGCGCGCCACTTTTTTCTTGACAGCGAGTCAGGAGAAGGAAGAACGCGCGCGCGCGCATACACACACATACACACACACACACACACGCACAAATCTCCAACGGCTTAAGTAGATTTTGATTGTACCGCGAAAACCGAACACCGATGGAACGATCCGGAATATCGACGATCGTCGGCACTTTTAACATCGTAAACCGGAAATCGACGGCGACGAAGTCGGGTTGGAACAGAAGCCGCTTCGCCGCCATAAATTCAAATTAATATGGCGAAGTTTCACGCGTGCTTCCTTGCAAATTACCCCCGGCCTCCCCCTAACCCGCGGCGATCAAATTATAAAGTTGCGCATTCCTCAACTTACTACTTCGCGGCGGCTAACTTTGTGGCAAGGAGGAATTACTCAGATTTAAAAGTTGATGGAAGTCAATCCGTCGGCATTCGCCATTGCCTCCTTCGTGGCCCCGGCATATTCTATCTCGTGAAATATCTCATGCGTGCGAACGATCGTTGCCACACGATACTTCGAATACCTTTAATCCGACACTGGAAAGATGTCCCGGGGATATTTGCAAGAGTAGTCAGCTGTTGAAAGTCGTGTACCATTGGGCGACGTTGGAAAGGAATCGTTCTCTATATTTCGTTTGATTGAAAGAAAATTCGGTCGCGATTTTCAAGGGAAGTATTTCGTGAAGGTTTTTCGTTAAAAATTCGTCGACACACTACGTAACCGGTACGGTGACTGTCTTCGAAAGTTAACGAAAATGCATGGAGAAGGCAGCTGGCAAAAGTAACACCGTGGAAAAGAGCAGAGATGAATCGTTTCTCCCCTCCCTGCAGCCAGATCGTTGAGCTAAACTTTTCGAGGAAGAACTCGAGTTCGTGCCATTCTACGGGGTAATTAAATTGAATGTTCCTCGCGAAGAAAGTGGCAAGCAGAAGGGTCTTCCCTCGCACACGCCTAACCGTTCCGAGGAGAGCTGAATCGAATGGAGGGAATTCGTCGTGAAAGGGCCTGATTGCTCGCTAATCTTCGCGAAATTGCGCTGCGCGTTCAGTCGCAGTTCAACGCCGCCGATTAGTCGAAGACCTCGAACTTCGAGGCATTGTTTCGCAATTCGAGGTTTCAGTCGCGAGGAAGCGATTAACGTACGGCAACCTGCGCCGTTTCCTGTCTTCGTGGAGATCAACGGCCACGTTTGCGCGTTTCCCCGCTTTACGGTTCTCCACTCGAACTCTTAAATTCATTCATCCTTGGTTCTTATCAATTGAAATGGGACGACGATAGATGTATACTTGACAGTTCTTTGAGAATGCGCAAGTAAACGAGACACTAAAGTAAAACTGGAGAATACGTTACTATACGCGTCGTAACCGCGCTGAGAAAATTTCGACAGCTCCGAAGTTAACGGATTCGAGTAGAAAACATCGTCACGTTCTTTTCAGAAAACGCGGACTTTCTGGAATGCGGGAGGAAGCACGTGACAACGCGCGAGGCGATATCGGAGAGAATTTCATTGCACGCGAGCAAACATTCGTGAACAAACACGCGAGTCGGTTGATTTATCATCAACGTGAAACAAAGAAAGCGCGTAACTAGACGAAAACGCCGTGCGGAGGAAGTCGAAAGTGGCTTCGAGCATTAAGAACGATATATTTATGCGACGGTCGCACCATTGCGGTCTCAATAACACCGATACGCAAGCACAAGACACGAAATTGTGTTATCTGTTCGACTGTAGGGAAACTAACCGGAATTCCACTGTGGCTATAAACATGACAGCCCGGCGTGCGTGTGGGAAACGCGAGCTCGTTGCCCTGGGCGTTAGATACCGTCTTCTGCGCTCGAACATTTAGACAAGCTCCCTGCCTGCCCTAAATCGTACGGTTTTCGTCGTACCTATTGCCATAGGCATGCCCCGGCAATTGTCACCCGCCGCGTCTCCGACCGCGTTCTAAAACTCGTCCCGTGTTTCACCGGTTTATCACGGAACGTTCTTCCGTGACGCGCGCCATTCGTATATCAACGTTCGCTCGTTCGTTCGATATCCACGGGACATTTGTTTAAAAGCAGAAATCATCGACCATCGATTCGAAGCGGCGCACAAAGCATTTTATTCCGCGAAATTTCGTGCGGACGCGTTTATTTTTCCCTGCTGACAATAGCGGAACGTTAGTCACGGGAAACACGAACTTCACGCTGCGCAAACACGCACGGCGACAGTTTTTCGTTTTATTCGGACGGACACGCGATACGTTCCGCGATTTTATCGTTCGAATTTCTCCGGAATATCGCGGAAACGACGTTACACATTTTTGCGTTCGTCATCGGCGGCCATCCGCGACCCATCCAATAGCATACAGACGTGCAAACGAAACGCGTTTGAAAATGCATACGTCGGATACAGGAGGAACGTCGACGACCTCGATCGCTCGAGTTCCTCGTGAGTCAGAGGAGACGTCGCCTCCTGGAAGAAGAAGAGGAAGAATAAGAAGAAGAAGAAGAAAAAGGCCCCTGTCGCTTCACCGACAATAGCCAAAGCTGACCTGGCCCAGCGGACAGACCGTCGTTATTAAACCTAAATCATTCGCGTCGACCGCGACTGCCATAATTCACGGCCGCCTTAGTGAAATATGACCGGCGTTCAAATTATTATTGTGCGGCTCGAAAACTGTTCTGACTTGGCGCGAGACCGCGTCCACGGACCCGTTTCCTCTTGTTCGTGGTCGGGCATATCCACTCGGCCCGATCTCTCTTTACGCGTCATCCCAAGACGTCTCGCAGTCGGAACGATTCCGTAACGCGTCCATGATTTACTGCACGTGTCGGGATTTAACTCGCGAGTTTTAAAGGGCCGCAAACTCGCACGGCCATTCTTCTCCCTGTTCTCTCCCATTTCTGATCCCCGAAAGAACACCGGAACTCCACGTTGTCGAATCCACCCGTCTTCCAAGAAATTGGTATCCACCTTGCTACGGATCCGAACCTACGGTTCTATTTCCGTAGACTTGGCGAATTCGCGAATTCTCTTCCCCGAGAAGATTCTTTAGACTTGCGCGTAGTTGCGTCTCTGACAAAAATGACGTTTCCACGATTACGTCGGGACGATCGGATAATCGTAGATCGTGACGAGAATATGCATCGTTTCGCGCAAGAGTGACGCAACTCGTCGGAAACTTACACGTAAATTTACGCGAGCCGCGGAGATATCGATTTTCGGATCGGTAACGAAATCGACGATAATCAAACGCTTGCCTTTCCGATTGAAGTGGAAATGGTCGGTGACACGTGGACAGAGGGATACGTTATTATTATTCCACAGTGTTGGATACTGAGCTTTGCCTCGGCTGGGATTTAAAATATTCAAAACAAATCAGGCAGAAACGGCCGGTTGAAAGAGCATGGCCACCGCGCGGCGTTTTTGTTTTGTAAGTCTGCTGCACGCCCCTTCTTCCCACCCTCCGATAATGCACAGGTAATTAAATATCGTTACGTGATTATCTCGTTCAATTGTTGATTACGATATTCGATGAACCGTTAAACGATATTATCGTCGTCTGCGAATCATTTCCGCCGTTTCGCAGTTTGACCTTTCTATAATGCACGCTACGTTTCACCGCGCGTATATATCCTGGCACGGCTCTCGTTATTCAATTAGGCGTTATTACCGTCGTTTCATACGTCGTCGTCATCGATGGGGAATCGTTCCTCCGTTAAAACGTCCATTTGCGGTGGATTCTTTTCATCCCCGGTGGTTTCAGCGCCTGCTTTGTTCGCGCGGCCGTCACTCGCCGGAGAATTCGAACGAGAAACTATTAATAATTATTCATGTTATGTAAATGAGCAGGCTGGACGTGGCGTGTGCGGACACACGGCGCGTACACGCGCGTTTCCCTTTCTATAAAATTAATTCGCCGTTATAAATTATGACGATCGGTCGCGAACACCGGTGTCGCGTGTATCTCTGCCCGATACAAATATCCCGGCGGGCCGGCCGCGCAGCGTAATATCGAAATCGCGGAACACACGCCGCATAATGTTGCGCGCCGCGCGAGCAAATGGCTGATCGGAATCGTTAAAGCCGCGCGGTATACATCTTATTTATTAGCTATGTAACCGTGTCGAGCCTCGGTCTACAAGGCCGGCGCGATCCGGTAAGGAACGATGCACGGCCGAGCTTTGATGAATAGCCCCTGCTTACGTATTCACTTAAGCCTCAATAATGGCTTTATAAAACACGGGCCGATGTTCGGCGAGTCGTTATCATTCGTCTTTCCGCCGGTCCTAACAGCTAATTGGAATGAGAAAAGGAAAAGAACGAAGAAAGGCAACACGAGACGGGACGAGAAACGATCGGCCGGCCGATCATCGGTTTAATTAACCCCCGATGCATTAATCGAACGCGGATTAACGTCGAATGATGAAACGTCATCGGTCGTAGACCAAACACTCCTCCCTCCTGCCCCTCTCGTCCAACGAAGAATCATTATCGTCGTGGCGATCTAACGTGCTGTTCCATCGAATGAACCGACGTATTTAACGAATCAATATTTGATTTATATCCGGCTGTTTCATCGTTTCCGCTTGTACCATTACACTTTAATTACTTTTCGATCAATAGCGTGCGCGCACGTTCAAAAGAGCAAAATTCATCGACGAGTTGTTCTTTCATCGACGTTCCCGCGAACAACGATAACTGTGCATCGATGTATGTATTCGTCGTCGTGTCGTCGTCGTCGTCGTCGTCGTCGTCGTTGTTATTGTTATTGCAACGTGCGCGCGACGAAATTGCAGAACGAACACGAATTGTCCTGACCTCTTATGGAAAAAGGAACACGCCTCTGGAATGTACTCCGCAATTCCTTTATATCATTTGCGTTGTTAAGTAATTATACGCACATTCATTTCCACGAGGAAGGCGCAGTCGTCGTGTATGTGTGTGTGTGTGTGTTGTATATGTGTGCGAGCTAGCAAAAGGAAACAAGTCAGAATATTACGAAGTATAGGTGAAACCTGGCGAAGGCTTGATTACTCGAAATTAGATCCCAAATGAGTTTAATTTCTAGAAAGGCTCTCTCACAATTGGTGTCCTCGCGCGCCAGTTGGCGTTGCTCGGCGAAAGCAGCGTACACTTTTAACCAACAAAGTATGTACATACACGGGCACGGGGTACACGGCTATCTTGTCAAGAGTATATTTAAAAGTAATTGCCACAAAGCAGCAGTGTTTGTTGGCCTCGCTTTTGCCCGAATAACTTGGCCTCGTTGTTGTTACGACGCAGCCTCTCTGGCCCGTTGCGAAAGTTGCATTAATCACGAGATTAACGAGAACACGTAGAACACACGGAAACACACGTTTTGAATAATATCGTGACCGAGCGTCAAGCGCTTACCTTTCTTCGTGCAGGAGAACACAAACGAAATTACCTATCTTCGCGTGTACACACGTTGTAATTATTGCGTAATGATGATCTAATTTACGCTCGCCTGCAATTACGTAACCTTTATCCTTTAAAGGAAACACGCGTAAAATATTCAATTCGTGAGAAAAAGAAACGTAGCCTTGTTGATTAACATTTGCATGGGTCGATGCGAATACATATTTAAGAGACACTCACCTTTTGCGAAGACGATATTACGAAAGCTGCAATTTTATAACAGTAGAGATTAATTCAAAGGGGCTGGTGTAAATTTTTATTTCATTTCTAAATTTTACTTTAACGCTAGAACTGCCAAAATTATCAAAATGACCAATTTATAATTTTCGTTAACTGTACAAGTTTTATGTATGTAAGTTTCTTTTTAGATTTAAATGATTTTTCATAAAATACTCCATTGTACATAAAGTATATATTTTCTATTCTTTTTTTTTTTCATTGCAATATTTCTAATGGAAATTTTATCCTTCAATTATCGATAGTTCGAGTATACCTTTATACGTAAAACTCTAAACATATCCTATAATTTCTACGCGATTATCTGCAGTAATATTCCGATAAACGAAACTAGTATCTTCCAAGTTCGAATCGCGGTAATCATCTGGAAGCTCGGGACAAAGTTTCATTTCGATCCAGCCACAATTTATTTTTCCTCCGTTCCAGTTGACTGTATTTAAAAGTCATTGGGACGGTAATGGCGCAACGATCGATCTAGCTATAATTCCAGAATATATATACATTTCGGAGAGCACAGCCGGAACTATTTTACGTTTTCAAACATCGTGGCCCGGCCACAAGGGTAGAAGGGATTAGTCAACCACTCGTTATATATCACGGGTTTAGACCACAGACTGCACGGCCAGGTAAAGTATCTACCC
>NIPQ01037202.1:0-11419 GCA_002806875.1 Lepidotrigona ventralis hoosana
ATGAAAAAAATTTGTAAGAAGATTTGTAATAAGAAACAAATAATCGTACGGAAGAGAGAGTGATTTTTATATCTGTAATGAAAGTAATTAGGAAAGCTGTAGACTAAAATATATAATAAATTATAAATCCAGAAAAAATGCTTTTACATTACACAGAGGTGGAAAGTAGGAAAAGTTTTGCTCTCGAAAATTGTAAAAATTCAAATGTCTGTAAAGGCAATGGAAAATTTTGTTCATTATTAGAATTGCTCATTAAGAAAAAATGCTTTTACATTACACAGAGGTGGAAAGTAGGAAAAGTTTTGCTCTCGAAAATTGTAAAAATTCAAATGTCTGTAAAGGCAATGGAAAATTTTGTTCATTATTAGAATTGCTCATTATTAACAATGCCACCACCATGAAAGTTGAAAATTTTTGTACGACTTTTGCTATATGATTCTTTCCTGCCATATCATTAAGTAACTGTAAACTTGGATTTAAAAAAATTCAAGAATTCCAACACTTCGTCGTCACAATGCCACCACCATGAAAGTTGAAAATTTTTGTACGACTTTTGCTATATGATTCTTTCCTGCCATATCATTAAGTAACTGTAAACTTGGATTTAAAAAAATTCAAGAATTCCAACACTTCGTCGTCCTAATGCTCGAGATTTAATAAAAACAGCAGGTTTTATTTTTGAAGTCTATGGTAAATCTAGTCACGAAAATAATTTCTTAGTGTTTTTAGCAGGTTTTATTTTTGAAGTCTATGGTAAATCTAGTCACGAAAATAATTTCTTAGTGTTTTTACATACGTTTGAATTTTTAGAATGAAAAGATCCTCATTTTTCTGCCTGTAACAGCATGTAAAAATAATCTTTTACTAACTAATAATGTTATTCTTTAATAATTTATTATTTACTAACTAATAATGTTATTCTAGATACATACGATAATGTTATTCTAGATACTGCTATATAATAATATTAATCAATATTAATAATTTACTAACTAATAATGTTATTCTAGATACATACGATAATGTTATTCTAGATACTGCTATATAATAATATTAATCAATATTAATAATGACGGTAATAATAAGAATTACGACATCAACATCACACAAAAATTACATTTTAAATAGTATTAATAATAATAATTATTGTAAATATAATTATTAATATCATTTATCATTATTATTAATATAATTATTAATAATTATTAATAATTATTATAAAAATTAATAATTATAAATATAATTATTAATATTGTTATTATTTTAAAAATATTTTTTATATAATATTGATGTTGTCGAATGAAAAAGTAATCAATATTAACATTAATATTCCGAAAATTATCGCGATTGGTGGTTTAGTGAAACTCAACAAAGGAAGGTCAGTCAAGGGGCCTGGTCAAGCTGGTCAAGAAAATGGAAAATATCTTCCATTGGCCTAGGCGAAAATAAGGGAGGGTACTACCTGGGTGCGGCTTCGGGTCATTTTAAGGTGCCGATTTGTGCGACCGATGCGTCGGTTGCGAAAATTGTTCATTTCATTTAGTACTTGCATAGTGCGAACGTAGTGACGATCGAATGTTTACAGTTCCACGAGACAAGTTTCAAGTGTCAAGTTTATTATTTGAATTCGAGCGCAGAAGAATTAAAATGGAATCAAACGCAAATACTTTAACATCGAGCTCAGAATCTTGTTAGTACATCGTTTTGAAATTTCTATTTTTTTTTTTTTTTTTTCTTGCGTGTATATTTAATATCGTTGCGCTTTTTTTTTAGGTGTAAGACCATCAGTCATCGCGTGTGAGACAAGTGCAAAGGCAAAAAGGGAACGTCTCAACGGTGAGAAAACTCAACTTTCCTCGCCGAAGAGAAGAAAATTAAGTCCCATCGTTTGCGACAAATCCAGTACACGAAGTTCAACAGGTATGAAAATTCAATGCGAACTGATCGCTAATCGAAATAATCTAAATAATATAATTTATTGATAATTAATTAATAAAAACTTAGTGTAACTTTATTAATTTATACGCTGATGTAATTTTCACACTATGGTTGTTTGTATATCCAGATTTAAACAAGAAACTAGTGGACAAGAAGATAACGACGACTGACAAATGCAAGATAAAGTGTAACCACGGATCAGATTGTGTATTTGGCAAAAAATACGCCTATGTACAACCTTTAGCCATGTGCAGGTTAATATCTTTTCTAATTGTTCTCATTCGCCGTCATTCACTTTTTCTCATTCAATTTGTTTCCAACTAATTTTTTTTATCTTTTTCTACATTACAGCGCGTTACCCGCGAATAAGCTTGTGGCAAGGAAGACGGTGAAAAAAATCAATCAAAAATGTAAATACTGGCCGCAATGCATAGCTGGTAGCAATTGCATATATACGCATCCACTGGTTATGTGCACGTGAGTATTTCAGTTTTTTAATTTTTCTCGTCGAGACAATCTTTTCACGTCAGCTCATCTTTTCAACTGTTCCGTTTGCTTCTTCTCTGTTACAGCAAGTTTCCAATGTGCAGATTCGGAAGTAATTGCGCTTATACACATCCGAATTGCAAGTTCGGCTTGTCCTGCGCTAAAGAAGACTGCATATTCTCCCATTCTAGCGAGACACAGTGCAGATATTATCCGAAGTGTACAAAACCAAATTGCCCGTATTCTCATCCAATAATCAAAGTGGATGCATCGAAATTCACATGGTACAAGAAAAATTAAATACGTTATGTAACTTTTCTGTAACGATAGATTGACACGTACATTGACAAGATTACGATTTTTATCTCTCGAGATTATTATCTTTTACGTCGCATTCATTATATTGTATTCAAACTTATTGTCAATCATATATAACATCGTATTGGATTAAATATGTAAATTCATTGTGTTGACATTTGTGTGTAATATGTATGTTTATGTTTGTGTAATACACGTTATTGTTAAGCTAAATGAAGTCTCTCGTTCATTTTCCCCATCTCCTTTAACACTAAACGTATCGGCATTTTACATATATCTATCTTACCATATTCATATAAGAATAAACGTAGATTTTTAGAAAGAAATTCTTAATTTACTAAAGGAAATAGTTTGCAACGTAACTTTTGACTTTTAATAAAATACTCAAACATATATTTTTATTTAAAGTAAATTTTGAAAAGGAGTCATTTGACCCCGCTTGGTACGTTTAGTGTTAAATTAAGGTAGTCAATTTATTTTTCTATATCATCTTGTTTTCGAAATTCGTATTAACAAGTTTCGTATTAACAGTCACCGCGGACCGACGCTATTATTATTCGTTTGGCCGGGCGTCGGTCCCGCATATTCATACGCGTGTCGAGTCTGATAAATATACTTTCTGATTTTTATTGGTATAAAAAATACACGTAAAAAGAGCTATAATTTATATATAAAAAAAACATAAAAAATACACGTTCATTCGGTTTCGTCTCGAACGTGTTAATCGAATGTAATTGTAATTTTATTTTCACTACGATCGTAGAAAAGAGTGCTCGTTCGGGGATGACGAATGATACAAATCTTTCTCGCGTGGTTTATAATTCAGATTATCTTACGCGAAATTGGAAGGAAGGGAAAACAGGAGCTACACTTCAAGCTAACTATCTAATTATCCGTTCGTTACGTGAATTTGCTAATCAATTCGCTAATCTGTTAAATATTACGAGTATGTAAATTTCGTGTAAGCAGCTGATGAATACTCGCGGCTTCGTATCTGCAAATCAGGCAGTTCCATTATTGTCTCGTTGTTTGATTGATATATCTGACTAGTATATCTGTATTTAATTATAGTTAATAGTTAATAGTAAACGATGAGAATAAATATAAACCTAACGCATTCTATTCTATATATTCTCTGCATATATATTTTTATTAAACGTTGCTCTAATCTTTTAAATGAATTTTGCTAAAGAATCTGTTTCATATTTTTATTTTTTTCGATGTTTGTTAAAGTAGAAGCTCTGAAATCTTTGCGAATTATTTTAGTATTAATTAATTGTTTTAATATTAATGATACTACGAAACGCGATTTGTCCGAATTAATTGTATGCATGCGCGTATATGTATTAAATTTTTGCGATAGACTTCAATCTAAACACGTGTATTTCTAAAATGTAACAAACTCAACGATCAGACTTTTATCTACCTGTACTACAATTGATTTAGATGACCTAATTAATTTTCAAAATCCACTGCAGATCCAATCATGAAGGAAGAATCTTTCAGTATTTTGTAAATATCGCTGCCCACGATTTGTATAATTTACGGAACGAAATTGTTTCAAATGGCTACCTGATGTAAAAATCCTTTTATTTTAATTCTTTGATTGTTCTCAATTTGTTTTCCTGCTCGTTCACAACGTATTTGTTGCAAGATAAATTAGATAAATTAATATACGGTAAAATTCAATGTTTTTTCATGGTAGAATAATTCATACAATGTTTTTAATTTTTAAAATAATTCTCAAATTTTTATAGAAAATTTTTGCTGTCGCCTTGAACGTTTCACATCGAAAGATTAAAATAAAAATGAATGGTACATTTTGAAAATGGAGAATTGGAGTTTTAACGTGAGCTTCAGCATGATTCATCTCGTTGACAAAGGAGGATTTTCGGTTGAACAATGGCATCCTCCATAATTGCGGAGTTTTCTTCGGAATTTAGGTAATTTCGGAATTTAGGTAATTTACAAGGTGGACACTTTACTTGATGGCGTGATTTACTTTAATCTGTTACTTCTTGTAAATGACATGCACGTTTCAGAGGGACAAAAGAAAAGAATAATTCATAATATGATTTATAATGTGATTCTCTTTAACCTTAAAGCACACTGTTGTTTGTCGCATAAATAGAAATGTAAACTACTTAAGTACTTGGCGTTCTAAGTGGAGTTTTCTTTTGAAAAGAAACCTGTGACATTAGCAAACAGCAGGGGTGAAATGTCGCGCGTTGCACGAAGGATTACAAAAGGGTACGGGTAAATGGTATTTACATTGACCTGCAGTGACTCGCGTTACTTTTAGATTTTGGTAATTCGATTTCGACTTTCATTAATAAATGGTACATCGTAGAATTCGTCTTCGTGTCCGTTTTCACGTGATACGTAGAAAAAAAGAAAACGTAGTATTTCGTTTAGGAAATTGAAGATCACCTGCAGTTCTCAGAAAGCAATACGATTAGAAAAAATATGCCTTGTAATGGGCAGATATCTTTGCGTATAGAAACACACAATACAATTTTCACTTTGCCGTTTCCATTTACAAGAAAATCACTGAACATCTACAGATGTGAACTTCCTGTATATAGAATTGGAAATAGAATATATATTCTATAATATTTAAATAAATATTCTAAGAAGTGGAATATATATTATAATATTTAAATAAATATATATGTATATTCTAATATATAATAAATATATATATATATATTATATAGTTATTATATATTATTCTATTCAATACTCTGTTCCACATATATTGATATTAATATATTTTGAATAATATAAATGGAATAGCATATAATAAGAATGGACCATTATATATTATACGTAGAATACACGATAATTGAGCTGATTATTATTTCGATTTACATCAGAAATTCTGTCCGATAATGTCACTAGAGCTAGACTGAAAAACACAAATAGAATGATTCATATAATGTTTTATTTAATCAGACAGATAAATAGAAAAAGAAAAGTATTGAAAATCAAAGAGAGAACTACAAGGAAGTAAAATTCGTTCCTTCGTTGTTGAATTTTTTTTGGCGATATTTTTTCAAAATTATTAGTACCTGACCAATATTCGTATTGGAAATGGTTTAGCGTATATTGTTAATCAATCAGAAATTCCCTTATTCTTCTTAGTAATGGAACATTAAATTAATGCGAGATCTGCAAATTCAGTTTCCAAAGTTGAATATGTAATTACTGGAAGAATGGAGATACAATCGGGTTCGAATAAAATAAATACAGTGATTAAAATAAAATGATTAAAATAAAGTACAACTAAATTTTAGAAAATTTGTAGAAAATTTGTAGAAAATTTGTATTTCAAAACAACTGTCTCATACACACACACACACACACACGGCCTGAATTATATATATATATATGCTATGAATTTATATATATGCTCTGAATTTATCTTATCTTACGAATTGATACAATGTCTCTCATCATACATACAGCTCTCCTCGTAGTTTTCCTCGGAGAGACCCGTGCCAGTCTAACGTATCACGAACCATGCCCAAACATGCATTCATTTTAATTCGAATTTTCCAAATTTCCCGTCACACGATCAAAATTCTCGAATCTCGACTTTCCTTCGAATCTCAAATACGTAATCTCGACTTCTGTTATCGTTTCTCGTGAACTATATGTGATCGTCGATTCGGTTTTCCGAAGCTGCCGATATTGTTGCCTATTTTCTACATAAACCACGTAAGTCACGTTCGTCAAGTAATTATTTATTTATTTATTTATTCGAGCAATGCTTCTTTATTATTATTATTATTCTCGAATATTGATATTATTTAATAATAACAATATGCTTCAGTAGTTGCGTTAACTAATATTACTTGAACTACTGTTACTGTTTATATTATTATAAATTTTCTATAACAGTTGATCTTGCTAACTGTTATCATTTTATTTTAATGTCAAACTTAAATTAAACAATATTATTTCAACAAAGAGTTGCTACTATAACTTTTACTAATGTTGCTTGAATTGCAATTGTTGTTCACATTGCTGCAAACTTTTTATATTCAACTTGATTAACCATTACTAATTAATATTCAATTTTACTCTAATTATGTTCTGATTGAAGAAAAAATTCTGACTGAAATCAATTACTACAACTTAACTATCTAAATTGAAACAGCTGTTATTATTTTGACTGCAAGCTTCATATATAATTTTCTATAATTTTTAATATTATTTTCTATAATTTTTCTGTAGTATATAATTAAATTGTTCAATCATTTAACTTTATTATCCAATTAATTAATTACTTGTAAGATACATTACTTTTTTAATAATATTTAACTTTAACTATTTAATCATTTGACTTAATTAATTTTTCCGTAATATTGATATTATTAAATTTATGTTAATATTAACATCAATATCTTGAAAGTTATCGGGAAAATTTTAAATTTATGTTTATATTAATTATTTTAAATTTATATTAATATTAACATCAATATTTATATTTAACTAAATTAATATTTATATTTAATTAAATTAAATTAATATTTATATTTAATTAAATTAAATTAATATTAACATCAATATCTTGAAAGTCATGGAGAAGTAGCTTGAAACGTTTCGGCGATACCTGCTTCCGTTGGTACTTACATGAACAATGGGGGAAGAGGCGGTACGAAAATTTCAGGTAACAAAAGGATCGGGTCTTCCTAATATTCATACCTAATACGTGACACTTTGAATAAGTGGGCAGTATTTAGCAAGCTTTTCTGCCCAATGTCCTTTATCCTAGGAGGAAGAGTGGGAGGAAGAGTGGGGAGTTATGACTAATGTCATTTCAAGAGGTGTCCAAATTGTTTTTGAGAAAATATACAGGTCACTATACGTTTGGCTACGTACAAGGAAAGTTCTTCTGGCTAGATTGTCAAAAGAATTTATCTTCCGAATACCGGTCCGAATAGAAGTACGAACGTGAGTTTGTGAAAATAAGAATTTATCTTCCGAATATCGGTCCGAATAGAAGTACGAAAGTGAGTTTGTGAAAATAAGAATTTATCTTCCGAATATCGGTCCGAATAGAAGTACGAAAGTGAGTTTGTGAAAATAAGAATTTATCTTCCGAATATCGGTCCGAATAGAAGTACGAACGTGAGTTTGTGAAGATAAGAATTTATCTTCCGAATATCGGTCCGAATAGAAGTACGTCTGTGAGTTTCATCGAGACGTGTGTTAAAATCGTCCACTAAAAGAGGTAAGAAGAATCATTAAATGTATTTGTTCTTTGTTCACTCTTAATATTTCTTTAATTTCTATTCTGTATCTCTCGATTCGTCGATAGAAATTTTGTGAGGCTGTGTGACGTGCGTGCATCTCTCCTTAACTTTTATACATTATTTTCTTCGTATGAAAAAAAGAAAAAAGAAATCAGTGCAGACACAGTGTAAATCGTGCGTGGAAATTTAGTTGTCCGGTTTTACAAATTAATATTCGTCGTTAACGGACGGCGAAATCTTCACTGTAAATTCTCACGTTTTACTAATTATGTTATACAAAAATCACCGAATCTTCCGACATTTTGTGTATTTTATTCTGTGAAAGTTTCTGGTTGGAAATTTCTTGCGGATGCATGAAAATCCGTACTCTTAGGAGAAATATCTCAGCAGAGAATTTACGGAAACGTTACAAAGAGATTCACGAATATTTCATTGATAATTGTCAATTACTTATAATAATAAATATCGTTTATAAGTTATTAGAAGTCGTTTGTAAGAATAATTGAGGATCTTGCGGCAAGAGGGATGTAACTCCAGTTTCATCAACTTAACGAGTATAAAAAAATTATTGCATTGACTCATCATTGAAAAAAGACAGCAACGTTAATTGAAAGATATATATTTCCGCGCAATAAGTACTAGTTTGTCTTGAAATTTTCAATTTTTAATTTTCACGATTTCTTAAAACCTGCCTCTAATTTCCACCAATAATGTATAAAAAGACGGCNAACCTGCCTCTAATTTCCACCAATAATGTATAAAAAGACGGCCGTTAGTTTCTTCTAACTTTGCACAACTCGTGAGTTTATTATTATTTTATTAAATATGTAAACATTTTTTTTCTTCCACCTGCTCATTATCATTGCGTTTGAAAATATTTTCATCTTCGGTCGATGAACATTCGAGGTATTCACAGAAAGACCGTTTAACAGAACGTTATTATATCTCGCTTTTTCTTTGTGTTTTATGCAAGATGAAAGAAAATTCTGCAGTCAGATTGCAGAAAATAGCAGATATATTGTTGAACTAGCAGAATCTTTCAACTAAAATACTGTCAAGTTGCATCTCTCTTCCATTGATAATAAATGATTAATATTAGAATTCGTATTAAACTTTTATCATCCTATTAATTCTTTGTTATTTGTCCTTCAACAGAAAGATGCCGAAAGTACCGTCGAGCGCAAAGTCGAAGAAGAAAGTGGAGACCACGGCAGCTGAAAAAGTTGAGCCCAGGAGATCGAAAAGAATTTCCGAAAGGAAATTAAATAAAACGAGTGAAGAGAAGAAATCACCGGAGGACGAACTATTCGAAGAAATGCTCGGAGACCCTTTCGAAAGTGATTCTAAAGATTATGACGATCTTGTTGCCGATCTTCCTGAATGTCAGACTGACTTGAAAGAATATGATCGGAAGGAGGAAGACTTGGAGACAAAAGTTTGGACACCTCTGAGTGAAACCAATAAAAAATGGTTTCCATTTTACATTTTCATGGCAAGATCCGCGCTAACGTTCGCGCAACAGCAACAACATGGCACTTTACTTAGCAAAGCAATGAAGAACGCATGCTTTGGTTACGCCGACCATTACATCCGGGATGTTCTTCACGAGTCCAACTACAAACCGGATGTAGCGTTAAAAACCATAGTTACCAGAGAGGTCCCATCCAAAATTTTCGAGGACTGGTCGCAACTACGGCAATGAACACGACGCTCATAATTTTTTACCTTCGTAAGAAAAATACTTCCACTTTTGCCGAGATATTTCGCATTTCTAAATGTTTATACTATTTTGTACTTGTAAATATTTTTATTATTTTGTAGGAACTTTTATATTCGTAACGAGAGCAATCAGGCCTATTAGACTTTACATTTGTTATTGTGAATCCGGCGAATCATCTTTTCACGAAAGTAGGGATAGTTTTAGTCTCTTCGAAAATTGTAATTTACATACGATTTAAATGATATCGAAAATTGGAAATTCCTCTTTGCAAACGATACTTGCTGCACGAGCCTTTGTTTATTCAATTTTTTTTAACTTTTAATTCGAATTTAAACGATGAAAGAAAGTTTTAACATTTTTCATGGCTACGCAGCAAGTTTTACGGAATTGTTGTAAAGAGCAGATTTCATTTTTTTAAGACCATAGTGGATCTTGTATTATTATAAGATTTCTTCGTTTACCAATAAGATATTATTATTATAAGAACTCCATTCTTGGAACCATCACTTCAGTAATGGACTATGGTCGATCAACGAAAATAATTTTTCCACGTTTTCAAAGATTTTCCATGTCTTGTGATTTTCGAGAATGAAAGTATTCTTACTTTAAGGAATAATGGATTCAACGTTTAAAAAAATTATCGATAACTTTCCATTTTTATTGCATCTACGCCTGTTTCGTAATAATTTTATTAATTGATTCCTATTAAGCGAAAATTTATAACAACTCAGGTTTTTATAAAGAAATTTAAAACTGTGATAGAATAATTTACGAATAAGTTTACCACCAACAATTTGATAAATTTGTGAACCGATCACGACGATTGTAAATGCGAACAGCGTATTATACAATGTTAATCAAAATTCTTGTAAGTGTTCATCTTTTTGAAAATAAATTTTTATATTTAAAAATGAAAGTTTCTAATTTATTTTTAAAATAAGTTCACCTGTATCTATAAGAATTTGCATTCACGTTGAGTATAATAATCAGATTAATTAATACTAAATAAAATATTAAAATAAAAATTCTGTGGACAAATATAGAAATTAGAAATTTAATTGTTTAATTTAATTGTTATTATTCATCTTTATACTTGATGTGAGATCAAATTCTTTTTGAGATGTGCACAGCAATTAATTTTCAACAGAATTTGAGTCACCGTTCAATTAAATATTGAAAACACATAATCTAGTTAAATTTTTTAATAAAAACAAAATTGTGAATAGCATTCGAATCTAAAAGCCTTCGCGTTTATGGTTAATTACTTTACTTACAACGTTAATAGTCCGCCACACTAGAAATGTTTTTATTGTAATATAAAATTATTTTTTAATAAAAACAAAATTGTGAATAGCATTCGAATCTAAAAGCCTTCGCGTTTATGGTTAATTACTTTACTTACAACGTTAATAGTCCGCCACACTAGAAATGTTTTTATTGTAATATAAAATTCCATGAAAATTATTAATTTGTATTTTGTATAATTTAGTATTTTTTTTTTCTTTTTTAATGTGTCAATGTTACGGTTTAACTTATTGAGAATAATTAGCGGTTTAATTGATTGCTTCATAATGTGACGAAAGACACTTTGAAAGATAACCTTATATTTAAAACATTTAATTAACTAATAGACAACGGATGTTTATGCAAATTTATATTTTTATAAACACGGTCACTAAATGTCATATGAATTATA
>NIPQ01037204.1:0-11569 GCA_002806875.1 Lepidotrigona ventralis hoosana
TTGGTTAAATTTAAAAAATGTAAAATATTAGATAATATTCATTCGTTAAAAATTCTTCAAGAAAAGATTCTTCGACAAAAGATTCTTCGCCTTCTTTCTAGTTTCAAGCTTCGCCTCAATTTTATTAGGTTTTTCAAGCGCGAATTGATCAACGTCGCGAACGAGCTTTCCCTTTGATGCTTGTTCTGCGAGGTAAACGTGCATCTTCTGAAGTTTCTCGGTTTATTAAAACGTTTCTCCACTGTCGCTACGCAATTTCGAGTGAAGGAGAAGCGCTCGTAAAAGTTGCGGCATCGCGAGATTGCGAAACTATGGCAAAACAAGAGCAGCAGCTCTCGAATTTGTTTTGATTAATATTTCGCGGCGAAGGGAGAAAAATCGGGCGGACGTTGATAAAATATTTTCGTAGATTTCGTGCACGCCCCCCCCCCACTCTCGACGATGGTCAAGTGGTATTTGAGAGTAATGTGTGTATTTTGAGAATAAATATCAAGTGGATATTTGGAAAATGGAAATGTAATTGTAAATTGATCAATTTCGTAAATTGAAAGTTTCATAAATGTGTATCGGGCGTGTCATTCTCTCACACATACACATATACACGCGCGCAATCAGTGTTGATTTTAGCTGAATAATATTTTAAAATTTATTTATTATATACTATCATATATTAGTATCATTATGTATTATATATCATTAGTGTGATTTTATCAGATGGATCTTTGGTGTAATTTCTTCAAAAATAATATACATAATAATTATGTTAATATTAAATATTATTATTAGATTATTATTCATTATTGTATTATAGTAATTCTATATAATACTACAATATACAATGAATATTATACAAATATATTATTATATAATGATATTATATATAATATTATATTATATATAATATGTTGTATTATGGTAATTGTACATAATAATATTAAATATATTATTATTAGTATTAATAATGAATATCATTAATTTAATGTTTACATTAGTATTATTAGAAACATTAAATATTGTTATTTAATAATAAATATAATGGCAGTTTAATAATTATAAATAGAATTAATAATAATATTTAATTAATAACTATATTTAATAATAATTATATTTAGCAATTATAATTAATAATAACATTAATTATAATAATAAATAACATTAAATATTGTTATTTAAATATAATGGCAGTCTCCTATCATTGAACTGTCGATTTTTATTCATTTACATGATTTTTTAAAATTCAAAACTATCAAAATGCAGAGAATACACACGATTTATATTTACATATTTATATTTGTACAATATATAAATATATAAATATAAAATATAAAATTAAAAAAATAGAGTGTTCATTGTATAATGTTTATTAAAAGAAGCAAATTTCTACTTCAGGTTACGTTTCGTCGAAATTTCAAAACGCAGATTCTTATACAATTGTTTTATTCTCTCGTATAATTATTATTTCGTTTGGATGGCGTTTCATGATGCAATAATCCACAAGTCCAAACACTCATTTAAATGAGTCACATCGAAGCCTATATGAAGCGCGTACATTCGCGATTTCCTGGGTGAATCGCGAGCTTCCTCTCTCGATTCGCTCCAACTTCCGGTTGCCTCGGGAACGCACGCTTGCGTCGAGATTCTTGCGCGAATATCAACGAAAGATCGGAATTGGCTATTAAAAGTTCGCGATAACTTTTCGAAGTGGATGGACGAGGCAGTCTCCCCCCCCCCTCTCTCTCTCTCACCCCTCTTGTATCGGGAATCAGTTTCTCCCTGTATACCCGGTGTCGCGAGTTTGATTTCAGTTTGTCCTTTCGCGAAGGAAAGGTAACTACTTCGAACACTTGATTTCTTGATCGGACAGTATTACAATTTCTCTTATTTCTCTTGTAGATTTTTATACATGAAAATATCTGAAATGTAGATTTCGATGTACAATTGTTACTTGAAAGTAGCACTTAATTCAATAAAAGTTTTCTAGATATCATTTTCAAATGGCAAATGTTATTTGATATAATTCATCAGTCGCTTCTAAATTAAAAAAAATCATAGTCTTTCAGTTTCTTTAATTCTGAAAATTAATCTAAGTGGAAATTGATAAATACTACAAAAATAATTTCGTGCAAAAATTTTGTATAGAATTATACATTTGTTATCGTATTAGTTATTCATGAAAAGCATAGAATTTAGTATATTAATATATTAATATATTAATTGTATTAGTAATATATTATATAATAATATAGTAATATATTATAATATATACTATATTATATTATATATATTAGTAATATATTATATAGTATATATAGTAATATATTAATTGTATACGTATGTACATGTACATATATACATATCATACAATATATCTATATATGTGTGTATTATATGTACAATTATACTATACAATATGTACAGTAATATATATTATACAATATAATTATATATGTGTGTAATACATTAATTATGTGTATGTATATCGCACAATATAATTATATATTTGTCTAGTATATTAATTACACGTGTACAATAATATATTTTGTACAAGATTGCTCCCCCCCTCCATTGCATCTATCTCCCCACTACATTGAAATGAGAGAAGTGCACAGCCGATGCAGTAGAGGGGATAGCGCTAGCTATTAGGTTAGATTTGGCAGAGGGGAGGGTCCGTAGGCCGCCAGTTAGCCACCTCTAACCTAAATCATCATTAGACCAAGAATTCTTTCGTGCAAATTTATACTTTTACAAATAGAATTGAGACAACTGACTTCACCTATTAAATATTACAATATGTGATATATTATACTTTGAATATTTTAAATATACTATTAAATATTAGTTATATTATACTAGATAATATTAGTATTCAGAATTTTATTTTTTAACAACCAACATTCATCACGGTTAATAAAATTTTTGTCCACAACGTATACTATATTAATTGTATATGTACAATAATATATAAATTGACTATTAACGTTGATTCTCGACAGATTAATTTATTTTCAGTCGATTTCATTTTATGCTCTTTTTACGAAATCATACGATACGGAAACACAATTGTTTAAATATATATAATATATACAGTATAATTATAAATATATGTAATTAGTACTAGCTGGTGGGATAGGTCTCTCTCTAAACGATAACGTTCTCGTCCTCGTGAACGATACATCGTTCACCGTAGAATGTTGTAAAAACGTAGTTGCATCAAGTCGACGCATCGGGCGCAACCGTGGAATTAAGTTTAATTACAAGGCCGTTAATTTCGCCGGCACACCTCGTGTGCCCGCCGATAACGGAATTATCACCGGAGGCGATCAACTTCGATTCTAATGCTCGACACGGTTCACGATCGTGCCACGCAAACCACCTGTATATACCGGGTGCTTTTTATATTCTTGATCAACAATTAAAGAGTTGAAGTCGAAGTCGATATTATATTCTGGTATTTTCTTTTTTTTTTTTTGGTTAGATTTGGATAAATTGAGATTGAATTAATAATTCGTTTTTTGAAAAGAAACGTGACGATTGTAATTTTCAAACGCAAGAAAGTCAACAAAGTGGACACTATTCCAAAATGGCGGGAAACTGACCGCGTTAATTGAGAAAAGACGACCGAAATTATTTCACCCTTATTCATTTTTAATCGCACGCTGAATACTCTTGATATTTTAGAAACGATTTACATAATTAAAATAACAGGTTCTAGACATCTGGAATGACAGTGTTTCACAGGTGAAGCCTGGAATATTCTCAGCAAAGTGGCTGATTACTTAACGATTTCAACGAACTTATTCAATTAATTTATTATTGTTACGTGGTAACAGCTCAGTCTTTTAATGCATAAATTTTTGGATAACGAGGGTCCTGTAAAATTCAGCAATAATATCAAGAAGAACGTGCTATTATATTTACAAAAATATACTTACAATTAGTGTATTTAGTTGCTTTTAGAATTATAATAATTGTAATAATTATTTTATTATTATAATAATTTTAATAATAACGAATCGATTGAAATAATTCATTATTTCATTCCAAGCCTTCATTCCACGTTGTTTCCAAAATAATATCGATATATAAGTCAACTAAAACAATTATAAGTTATTCTAAATCACCGTGTTATTCATTATTTAATTCCAATTAAAAATGATCACGTGCCAGAGGAATGGAAGGATATTCTAAATCAGTAATTAAAATTATTTCTTTTAAATTATATTCTTACATTCTAAGTCAGTAATTAAAATTATTTTTTCACGTCATTTCGAAAATGATAATAAATTAACAGGAACAACGATTCTCTAATACAAATTACAATAATATTGTAAATTGTTATTTTACTCCGAGAAAAACATTCACGAGCCCAGGACGAAAAAGGAAGAATATTACAAATTCACTGAAATTTATTATTTCAAATTTATACCGGTTCGTTATTTCATCCCCGGGTTAAAATATTCACAAATATTCCTCGAACATTATAAATCCACCCTGTTCTGTATTTTATATAGAAATAACAAATTCATTACACGCGAATTGGCTCTCCTCGTTTTATTTCGAATAAAAAGACCGGTAACCAGCATTCTCTCGTCTTCAGAACATATGTACGTATCTGCACGTCTGACGTTACAATAGATTTATGCAGATGAACCTTCGGGTTACGTTTCCCTTTTGATGTCTGGACGACCTTTGCCGCGCGCATCTTGCGTCACGAGACTCTCCCTCCCCCTCGACCAGAAGGGAAGCATCGAACGTTCTTCCGGTGCAATTCGGTCGAGAGATTCCTCGAGAGAATATATCGAGCCAGCAATTTTCATGGAAACGAATCGTACTCGCGACGTGTGGGATAGAAATTACGTTGGCAGTTCTCGAGATGACTAAACAGTGTCAAAATATTATAGAATTGACTACATCTGGTTTAGTCAGCACGACTTGTTTATTATAAATTTGTCGTAGTGGTTTGACTATTTTACTGTCTTTTTTCTCCGTTCGACTTTAAACATTATCTTAAAAAGAATTATTGTTCAGTATTTTTTTACATTTTTATGATGTAACACGTTAATATTATAATATTAGAAAATTGCTTTTATAGATTTTCAGTATATTTTTACTTCCTTTAAATTTATCAATTTTAAATCCTCGATTTTAAATTCGACTGTCCACGCAGCTACAATTAATTAATTGTAACTAAAATTCTGGCTATGAAGGATTAATTTGTTCACAGAACTAGTTGCATTAATTAAAAATCCATAAATCGTCCAAAACTCCGCTTTCTCTTGGTTTGAATATTTGAAAAGTTTCGTGGCCGATCGTACAGGAAATCTCGATCGACTAATCATTTCTTTGTTATCTTAACCAGTCAGGAAAAAAATATGGGAAAAGTATGAGAAACATATATTACATAGCATATTTGAAATGGCCGTAAAACGAAATAATTACTAGAATTTAATACGTGTAAGCTTCGAATTAATTTACATACCCGATACTTTTGCTGTCGTTCTGATTACAAAGTCACGTGATACACGGAAACACGATCTCATCGAAGAACACGAACAGTCGTGGATTCGATATTTAAACAGCCAACAGGTTATATCAGACAATGATTCATTATTTCGCAGTAAATCTAATCTAATCTGATTGTAAATCGGAATATATAATCAATCGTCTTTCTCTAATTTAACTAAAAAAATATTCTCGTTACTATAGGTCATAATAAACCTAACCTAACCAAGATTCTAAATTCGAATGCATAACTGCAATTAATTAATAATCTTTTTCCAACCAAAAGAAACTTTGATTCTGAAGAAGTGAAAACGTCATAAACTAATTTCTGAATCAATTTATCATGTAAACCTAACCTTACTTAACCTAACCCTACTTGAGATACATACTAACTGTAATTAAATAATATTTTTATCTAACTGGAAGAAATTCTGGTTACAGAAAGTTAATTATTTGATTACGTGACAAACCTAACCTAATCTCGACTCGATCTGAGCTTTCTCAGAATCTCGAATCACCAATTAACCAAAATTTTGTTAAAACTATATAAAAAGACTCTAGACTCTATGAAGAACGCGTTCTTCGTAGAATAAACGTACGTGCGAAGGAAAAAGAGAAAGATATACGTGCTTGCACGTAACCATAGAATCTCAAGAATAGATATCTCAAGAATATGCCGAGCATAACGTCGAACAGCGTCAAAAATCTTATATATATATATATATATATATATATATATATATATATATATATANCACACGAGATATGTATGTTCGAAGCGCGTGAGGCTGAGATTTCACATTTCACAACAGTCGCCCATTCCCCATGACGCCCACCAAGTTCCATTTCGATCGGCCACCGGTGCCATTCCATAGGAATATCCATAATTTTAGAGAGGCGACGTAACGGCAACCACTTGGACAGCTTTTTTCTAAAATAAGCTATACTAACACCGAGTGACGTCGAGACGGACAGATTGAAATCTCTCGGAACTTCTATTTAAATAATGGATAGAGCGATGATAAATAGTAATGAATTCGTCGTTGGGAGTCCTGGGAAGGATCGCTTGTTTAATGCGTGTTTAATTTTAGATGACTGATTGGCAACTATCTGCGTGCAATATTAATTCAACGATATCAATGTTAATATCGTCAATTAAATATATTAGAATATTGGAATGTTGTATTAGAATATACTGTACTTATTTTTTTATGTTTGTGAAGCTACCTATGAGTGACATTAATATATTGTTAATATCAATATTCTTTCGCATCTTAATAATATTCAATATTATAAATTAATTTATAATATATATAATTTTATAATATATATAATTTTATTATAATTTATTATTAAATAGTAAGATGTTATATTTATAAGCATGTGAACGATATTGATATTAATTATTTTTGGTGTTTTAACAGTAATAATATTATAATTGATATTATTATTGATCTATTACTATTAATCAGTATTGTTATTGTATTAGTGCATTATATCATAGTGTTATTATATTAGTATTGTTATTATATTAGTTATTCACATACATACATAGTGTTATCCATTTACATATATTAATGTAAATTATATTATTATTATCAAAACTATGAGTGGTGGGGGTAAATTGAAATTAAGTTTTTCCTTTAAAGAAACATAAACTATGAAATAAACACTACGATTTTTAATTCAACTTTTTTTCTCTAATCCTATTCAACATTCATAAATATTCATGATAATATGAAAAAGCACAGATTTCTTTAGAGGTTAGAAATGCTTTCACCCCTTTTTCACAATCGTTTTTCAGCAAGAAGAAAAATTAGTTTTTTATCAACATCATATACGAACCACCTTTGTTTAAAATTTAAAATTTTCTTCAATTTTTCGTTTCTGAAACTAAGACACTCCTTATCGTGAAAACAATATACTATTAATAATCTATAAAATAATCAATATACTAATCAATATACTATTAATATATTAAATTAATAATCGTATCATCTATTGATCTAATTATCTGAAGATATACACAATTATCTCACATTTCTATGAATGTAATTTAAAAAGTAATAATAATCCTCTCATTCATTAAATATTTCAAGACATACTAAATTCTAGATTTCTGTATCATATGCACCCTCAAACTTCCCCATAAATTTATAAAAATCCACAGTCTGCTCGTCACGTTTCTAAAATACCACCAACGAAAATTTACTATTATTTACCAATAATGTTCTTCGTAAATTGACTCTCAAGTTAGTCGCAAATTTGGAATCAACAATACAAAACGGTTTGAGGACGGATTAAAATCGAAAGGATTCACTTGAGGATTAAATTCAAAAAAAAAAAAACAAAGAAAAGAAATCAACGAAATTGATTCGACGAAATTCGAAACGCCTAGTAATCGAATAAACCGTTACCTTTCGAGAAGCCGTTAAGTAAAAACCGTGACAGGGGTGGAACGAAGCCACGTTCTCGATAAACCGTCGAACAATAATTCCAAACACGCGTTCAAATAGAATTTCGCCGGTGGATTTCCAGCGAGCCGTGAAAGGAGCCGGGAATTTCGCCTCTAATTTAACGCGATGGTCTGTTGCTTTATTAATTTCGTATCGGACAATGGGGTGAAAATTTGCGCGCATGATCCCGCGACTCTAACCTCCCCCATTCCGTATTCAGCCGCGCGATTGGACCCGATTTACTACAGCTGCCGCTAATTAAGGAAACGCGATACACTCGTGGACGATGGGCACCCGACGATAATTGAACGGCGAATCGCCAAGTGAAACGAGCCATGCAAAAATATCCCCTACGCCATCATGCGTTCGATACCGTACGCCATCGTGCGTTCGATTTAATCAGAATGGAGGCAGAACAGAGGTAGGATAATTCTCCGGCGATGGTGCACCTAACTTGCAATCATGCAAGAAAGTAGTAGCTTGCTTTGTTGGCAAGAGTTTGTTAAATACTCGTGCGGGAAATTTACAGCGAAGGGGTGATAATAATTAATATTCAACTGATATTGAGTGTGCACGAAATTTTATTTTTACAGCAGGAACTTATTATACTTAGTATCATATAATATATTGAAATTGGAATGAAATTATAATTACTAATTAAATTTTACAATTTATTTTGTATGATTCGATATTTTTTATATTCCACATTATGTGTTGTATTATATTGTGTCATATCACTACTATTGTATTTTTATTGTATTTTATGAATTATAATTTTATACACTGCTCGAAAAAATTAGGGAATATTGATATTATTTTGCATTTGATTTTTCTTTGATTGATTGTTGTTGATACACAAAAAACACTATTGTTTGATTGTATTGATGAAAATGCATTATACAAAAGTCTGAAAGTACTGGAGTATAATATTCCCTAATTTTTTTGAGCAGTATATTACATCATTATACATAGAATCTTGTGTTTCATATATATTCTACATGCTATAAATTAGTTTATCTAACTCTAATTTTACAGAATAATTTACAATATGCAATATCATATACAACATTATATATATTATAAATTATTCTAACTATTATTCTAAACTTCATCTAATTTATAACATTATATATCATACATTGTATTTTATTCCATGTATAAAATTATAATATGATGTAATATACAATTATATCATATATCATATATCATATATATGATACAAGTATTTTATAATTATATAAAATAATTTGTCACATACTGTACACTATATTTACATGATATAGCATATAACATCATATACAACATTGCAACATTGCAACATTGCAACATTATAAATTACACTAATAATTTTACAATCAACCTAGAAGCGAATCTTCTGCTACCAATCGTACTTGTACCAAAACTACCAAAAACTTGCTGTCGTTTGAAAGGAAAGAAGAAAGGACAAAAAGGTATTACCTAATGAATCTAATACGTTGAATGACCCTCCAGTAACGTTGAAGAGAGGAAACTTTTTGTCGGTCGACTTGCGACCGGCGAGCAAGCACTGAATGCAAATTCGCGGGACGACACATTCCAGAGCGTGGCGTGGAAGGCGAAAGGCGACGAAGGTGTGCGGGAATGCCTTCGTTCGAGGGTGGCAGGGGGGTGGGAGGGAGAGGGAGAGGGAGGGCAGAGTAAGTCGATAAGCTAACCGCGTGGTTGAATTTAAGCTCACGGCTCACGGGTGCTTAAGAAGCGAGCTAACGATGCTCAACACATGAAAATTGCCTGTCACGTGTAATTATAGGCCCCGATTGAGAATCAGATTAACCGAGGACGGTGATCAACGACAAGAAACCGGGTCACGCCAGCCCCCAACCCCACCCCCTCCCCACTCCCCCACCACCCACCCCATCCGTTCTCGTCGAATAAACTTTCCTTAATATCCANCACCCACCCCATCCGTTCTCGTCGAATAAACTTTCCTTAATATCCAGTCCGTAAAATTAGTGACGTCAATTTCCGGAAGCGAGGAGCCTCTCGTACTGCTACGAACAAACAAGTTTCCCGCGGTGGATCCACCGCGAGAACTTTATTCGCAACGAGTGCTTTACGTACAAACATACACAGTGGTGCAGTGGTTTGACGGAGCATTTAGACATTTACATTTAGACTCGTGCTGTTTTTCTTTAATGATCATATTCGTTCATTGAGAATATGATATATATATATAGTATAAATTTTAATATTATTGAATTTTATGTTTTCAGTGAATTAATGTATAATCAGTGGGAAATAGTATTTATAATAGTAACTATAAATATAATTATAAATATATAATAGTAACTATGAACATTGTATAAATATAGTGCACATTATATATACAATTATATTGTATACTTATATATTATATTATAATGTTGCATGTTACATGTTTATTGCATTCATATTTGTAACTCGATAAAGTATTTTAATGGTGATTGATGAAGTTTTTTATAGTGATTGATACTCTGTTTTCTTGATTGTACTCATTCACTGAAAACGTAATATGTGTATTTATATAGTGTATTGTATATAAATTTTTTATATTGTATATAATTTTTTTATACTGTATATTGTATATAATATGTATAAATTTTATACTATGTGTATGATGTACTTATATTTATTTAATTTACATTTACATTCAATGAAACATAACATCAGCCATTAGAAACAGCATCATATTGCACATCCCTTAGAAAATGTTAGAACACGTATGCATTCCCCTTGTAGCTATACGCTATTAAGCACGAGAATATTTTCCATCCTCTCGGCACTACGTACATACAGAATGTACTTCGCGTACTCGAATTTCCAGACGGTCTGGCATAAATTCAACCGCTAAAAGTCTCGTTAACGTGAAGTAACGTGGAGCAAAAATCAAAATTTAAAGATTCATAAAAACTCGCCCTTGCCTGAAAGCGACTGATAACTACGTCTGTTATCTACGCAAATTAATTAACAGCGCCTGGTGTTTCCGAAATCATTAATTTTCTGTCTTGAATTGTTAACAATGAGAGATTGTGAGAACCGTGCGCCTGCACTTTCTGCAGAAATTTCAAGCGAAGTACTTAGTTAAAAAAACAAGAATTAAGGAGTACGAGGGAATCTTTGCGAAGTGGATAGAGTCAACGATTTCCACCAAGTCGGACCCTGGATCGAATCCTCGAGTGACCAAAAAATTTTCTTCTGAAAAAGAATTGAAAATATGTTTGGAAATTCCTGGATAACGGTACGAGGAGGGAAAAGTTTGGAGTTTTTCCAAGATGGCGGAGCAGTAATCGGATGAAAAATCTCGAAGGATGTAAATTTCATCGACACTTACAATTAGTGGCTGCTTAGAGTACACGAGGGTCTATAAAATATAGGAAATTGGACTCCAGAACAAGTGGAATGAGAAGAAAAAGGGAAAATTGATCCTCTATAAAGAAACGATCCTGAAAAGGAAAATTGGCAGGAAAACCAAAGAAGAAAAGAGAAATAACGAAGAATAAAACTCGGACGAAAAATCCCCGAACAAGGAAGGCAACATTGTTATCGAAATAACAAAAAAAAAAAAAGAGCGACAGGAGGTCCTGCTCTAGCCG
>NIPQ01037209.1:0-29271 GCA_002806875.1 Lepidotrigona ventralis hoosana
CACACACACACACACACATTTTTTTCTCGTTTCATTCGAAGAAGACCAACCAATTTTTACCCACTCGCGGATTGTAAAGCGTGGCAAGAACGTTTTATCGACACGCTGGGAGACATCGAACGACTGTCATTCACTTTTTTATCTGCTATCGCGAGTACACATCCGCTCGCCGATCATCCACTCACGTTTTTATCCGTTCGCGCTCTCTGCACCGCGGAGGAAATGCTTCGCTCGCAGTAGGAAATTTCGGCGATATATATCGATCCCTTTGAATCCGTTATTTTCAGTCTGATTGCGACAGATTGTTTCTAATTCGAAAATGTGAAGAAGGCGCATGTGGGACACTCAGGAGGTAATTTAATTTACGTTCGAAATGTATTATTTTCCATTGCTTAATTTGTACTTATTTGACTGATTTAATGATATTTAATTGTCGTTGTTTGACGTTGAAGTTTATTAAAAAGTTACGAAACAACGAATTCAGTTCAGTGAACTCTCAATGCAAAATTTAAAAAAAAAGAAATAGTCAAAACTTTGGAAAGTGTTTCCACTTCTAGAACTAGTTTTAATCCTTAAATAAACCATTAAGTTGATTAAATGAAATAATTATATGACAAGGATAATTATATTACTATCTGAGGATTTATATAATTCTCTAACATTACCTTACGTTTCTAATGAAATTTTATTTACCTGTTAAGATAAACGTAAGCTCCAACAGACTAAAATTCAAAGTTTATTTAAGGTTTAACATGATTAATTGTTCTATCGTTAGTCATATTTGCGTAAAGTTTCGAATCTTCCTCTTGCGAATAGGTTTTTTTTCTATGAAAAATATCTAGATACTGACGAGCATGGCAGGTGAAAAATGTCCTTTCCAACTACTGGGTTTAAAAATAATGAATTTTTTTATAACGCAAAAAGATTCCATTTTATCCGTAATTTGTGTTTGAACATATAATTTTCATAAACAAATGTTCAAGAAAATTCATCGACATTTGCTTCAAAAAAACTTATGAAAAATACGGTCTTTTAAATATATTGTTTAAATTCTTTGACAAAAGAATATACACCATTAAATTCATTGTTCAAAAAACACTACTTTCATCGATTTATACAAAAACTATATTTTCAGTAATTTCCGAGATATTCGAACGAAATATATCCCGAACCCCCAACTTTGAGGGTAGTTTTCACCCCTTCAACATCAACGATTGATAAAAAAAAGGAGGTCAAATATTTTTTCGAAAACTACATTTGTGCCAAATTCCATCGAGATCGGTGATTTATACTTCTGTATATTCCCTTTGAGAGTGTCGTCAAAGAGTCAAGTAGAATAGGAGCGATGTTAATCAGGCACAGCTATACGAGGTGCTGAGATTAATCATCGAGAACGATCTTGGCGAGACACGCCGTCAAACTCGGAATCGAATATCTCATCATCAATTCCTCTGTTCAACTGACACTCCCAACTTGCACTTCCAGTGCCATAAAACGTTCCATTCCTCGGCCAAAGCATCGTCGCCAGCCAATTGCCTCCGGTCGCCAACTTTCGACCAACGAAACTTCAGTGCCTGCGAACGGCACATACGCTCGTCCATAAGCGACGGAATTTATCCGGCACATAAACAGAAATCGCGCTGGCGAGACCTAAAGTACAGGCGTCGTAAAAATGTACAGGCTCGATGTTCGAGCAAACAAGAGAGAGAGGGAATGAAGTGCCGAGGCTGGCGCGGCGTAAAACCGCGCGGAAACGCGTGGACACGAGGTCGAACGATGGACAAAAGCCCGCTGTCACGCGATCGTCGGCCAAAGGCGCGGACGGATAACAAGCGTTTAACGTATTTTCGCGAAAACATCGGTCGGTCACGTACTCGTCAACGCCGACGCGCTCGTAACCAACCGAAATGAAAGTGAGTAAAAGTTTATACTATTGAGCCGAGCAGAACGAGCCGCGTGCATCGTCGAAGCACGTACTATCAGTATTTTATATATTTTATCGTTATTTCTAATTATTAACTAGCTACTAGTGGCTCTCGTAGAGACTACGTCACTGTAATGGCGCATTGCTTGTTTCTCTGTATACACCTGTTATCTCATCACGATTTTTCAAATTCTTTCTGTGGAGAAAAATTTTTCTCCAGTCTATCCAGTTCTTTCAATTTCAAAATTTTAATTTGTTTTAACGTAATTGTCTTATAAAGTGCAAAAAACCGCCGAATATCAGTTTCATTGTTACGTCGTTTTGCGTCAGCTAGTGCCGTGCAGAAATTTTTATAAAAAAACATCGGTAACTGAAGCTTTATCATCTAAGTTGAGAATATTAATCTCATAGTGTGAACTACGCGATTAAAAGATTCCATATTTTCGTTACGAACAACAATTATCATTTTTTTTCTTCTGCTTTGTCGAAATTAACATTACTGATGAGGCGAATTCTATTTCGGCCATTTATAATAATTATTTATAAGAGGAATTTATATCAGTTGCTTAATAACAATTATGTGCAATAAAAATTCTACTTCAAACAAGGAAAACTCTGTTTCATATTCATATTCGACTGAAACAATCCTAAACACATCGAAACGTGAATTTGAAAAAGTAGGATTACCTTCTGATGTAAATCTCGCGGAAATTCGGCCGAGAATCGAAAACACAGCACAAGCAATCAGAATAAATTTTCCTCGATAACTTAATTATGAGCAACCGAGTGTGAGTTTGCCTCGTCGAAAATTGTTATAAATAACCGAGATAAATTTTTCTACGTCAATAAACGTTATTGATAACGAACAAATTTTTCCAACTAGTTAATCGTTATTTCTATTCGAAAGGGTTTTTAATAAAAAAAAAAAATAATTGTTATTCCATCATTCTTTTCATTCCAGTTACAACAGCGTTGCAGTTGTATGTGTCTGTGTGTATAGAACGAAGCTACGATCATTTCGTTTCACACAGGCCGCCATAAATTTTTCTCTCGTCGCTGGGGCGTTGCAAATTAAGGCTGGCTCTGTGCATTCCGCACGGGCCTCGAAAGAAGAACTATTTAGTCGCCGAGAAACTGGCAATTTTCAAAAGCGCGTTCCTGCGCATTTAATAAAGGGATTCCAAGTTTAAACGTGCGCGCGCGCGCGCGTTACTTTGTACCGTTGCGAGAATTTGTCGCCGCGTGGACGGTTTAATTCCGAGCTACCGTCCCCTCGCCGGATTCTTTTAATTTAAACACGATCTTTAATCCCGAACACTCGGACACTCCGTTGCCCGTTCGTTCTCACGTCCACTTAACGTCAGCCTCCGGAGAGAAAAGAGAGAGAAAAGAAAGAAAAAGAAAGGAGGTTCCATCCTCACGTTAATTCACCTCACGTTTTCTTCCTTACCGACGACCCGCTTTCTTCAAACATTCGTCGTCATTCTACCTATCTAGGCGACCAACGTAGTTGCTCGTTGCAAAGAACGTTTCCTCCGCGTTTACGTCTCTTCTCGTGTTGACACGAAGCCGCTTGAGATACGAAGAACACGAGCGAGAAAGAGAGAAGTGTCTCTCTGGCAAGAATTGTTTCTGTTCCCAAGCGTCCCTTGGACTTTCCAGGTCCAAAACGCATATCAGTAGTTCGTAATTGAGATTAATCGAGTCTGTGATGAAGTTAAATCAATGAAAAATATCTTTTATTGGTAATATGAATTTTATATTCAACCGAGCATCCACATATATGTGAACTCGTTTGCAAAAAATTTGCATCCAATTCCAGACGCCACTTCAACCCTCTTAACATCCAAAAGCTTTGATTCTTTGAACTACTGTCCACTACTTGTTCGTACTGAAGAGATTTTTGCGCATTCCAATAATTCTGAATGACGTAAGATTGTAAGATGCTTAAAATTGTGGCACTTAATCGTGAATATCTTATGCTATTCAATGGTATGTAAAGTTTATATATATTATCCATAACGCAAATCAGTTCTTTGTTCTTTGAATTGCTTACTGAAAATAATTCGCTTGTCAACAGAAAAAAAAAAACTTGGATGATTGATGCAGTGAAATTGAAACTTACTATACGTTAAGGCTGATACTTATTTTTAGATGAACATCAGAGACATCTCTTTAAAATAAAAATTCGAGAGAGGGGATGACTTTCTTATCGACTCGCTTATTATTAAGCCTGATGATTTTCGATCATTTCCACAGATTTACATCGATAATAATAGGTTTAATAATTATTTTTCTAGCTTCAAATATAATTATATATAATTATAAAGTATGAATTTTATATTAATATTGTATTATAATTGTATCGTATTAGAAATTTATTATTACTGAAATAATTTCAATTAAGTTGCACAGGATTCGAGAAGAGTTAAGAACAAATATCAGTATAAGAAACAATTTCACACAGTTTCAGTTCCAAGCGTGTGTAATCGATTTGAAGGGTCTTCTCGCCAATATGTCCGACGGTGGACTATGTTGCAAAAGAAATCTCGACGAGTGGGGGGTCTGAGTCGAGGTGAAGTTGAACAGCAGTAATTACTAAACGCGTCGCGTTTCGTAAACACATGGCATATCGTTTCACACGGCGTGAGAGACCGAACGGTGGAAAATTTCGCGGGAGCTTAACAATTACACGATCTGTTACGCAATTTCACTCTGGGGATCGGGCGTCCGCTGGCCCGGGAAATCCATTGGCAAGCCGCTCGTTAATCAATTCTACGCGCCGATTGTGAGGCATTTGTGGCTTCGGAATAAAATCCTGGTGCTGGTGCACAAAGGTGGCTGCCGATTTAAAGGAAACAATAGCGATTAATAATCGAAGATCACGTGCTCTCGCGATTGAGCGCCGCTTCTTTCGAACTCGCGTGCAACTCTTTTTAAAGTTTCGTTCCATTGACGATGAACGCAGACGCAGAATTTCTCGGTCATTTTGTTCAGCTTCAATGTATCCCCGTTGTTTTCAGAGCTGTGCAAAATTTTGTTTGTCACGAAATTACTCAATAGCATAAATATAGCAGTAATTTCTTGTAGGCGAAGAGGATTTTCAGATCACTTTTTTTTAAATGGTAACTCGACATTCTCTGCGAAGAAAGTATTAATTTATGCTATGTCGAAGAATTATTAGGAGTTAATATTTTAATCCTAATTCTGTTGCACGCGAAAATTTATCGCACGAAAGACGAGGGAAAGACAGGAGTATGCTTGTATTCATAGTGTTATTTTATAAAATTAAATCTCCTAAACTAGTGACTTATGCATCGATTAATAAACGAAAAGACAGTCTTTTCACCTACGAAAATTACCAGTACTGAATAACTTATGTTAATTTCATATGTCCACAAGTAGCGGAGACGTTTAACGTGTATCAAACTGTGCGTGTTCCATGTTTTTTTTTTATTTTATCCTTTTTGGAGCGAATTCAAGTTCGAGATAAGCTATATGAGATCTTAGTTTCTCTTTCGAGTACTTATGTTTTTAGATTTGTCAATTTACCTTAGGCTTCAACTTGAATAAAGTGAATATAATTTGAGATATTCTCAAACGGAAGTGCTTGTATATTTGGTTGTATGAAATTTTACGGCACAGGAATTCAGTAAAGAGCATTAAGCAAAAAGAATTAATTAAACGAAGAAAGACGACTATCCAACGAGGGGAAATTTTGCGCGACAGAAAATCCAGTAAACGCGTTGTAAAATATCATCAAACGAAGGAGCTTAGATATTTATTCGAGGATAAGCAAAAAATAAATCACTAGAATGTAAGACCACAAGAATAAACTGCACGTGAATAAAAATACAATCAACGAGTTTCGAGATACCTTGAAAGCACAAAAATGACCGGCAGATTTGTAAGATTCATGAGAGATTCTACGGAGAGAACATTACACGAGCGTACGTAAAAGAAACTTGCATTTCTGTTTCTCCCTTTCTTTCTCCTTCTTTCGTTCTTTTTTGTAATTTAGTTTTACTAAACAGAATATTTTTGAGGGAAACTTTGTCGTTTAAAGAGGAGGAATTTGAGGGTTCCGCGTATGCATGCAGGCTGCATCGTTTGCCGGACGTGTGCACGTGTTTGAACGAGTGTTCTTGAAGAAAGACAATGTGTGATGAGAGTGTAGCTTGAAAGAGGCACGGAGAACAGGAAGAGACCGGAGTTTTCAAGCAAGTGACTAGTTGTGAGAAAGGCTGTTGTATTTGGCATGACTCGGTAGTTACAGTCTGCTCAAAGTCTGTCGCTGCTCAAGGCCACTTCCCCCACCACCCTCCAACGTTCCAATTCGTCCTTCTCTTTCATCTGTTACATATTTCAAGCATGATAATTCAGCCCTCTTGACAGGCAGAAATGGCTTAAATTAGAAGTAAAAAGCGCTAATTTCCATTGCGAATTTTTAAAAAATATGGTGAAATTATGAACATGTGCGCACTGGCAAAGAGAATAAAGAAAATATAATGGGATCGTAAAATCTCTCTTTTTCTCTCTTTCTCTCTAATTAATGCGGTTTCGTTGTGAATTCATTAAATTAACCGAAAGAAAACCGTTTAAAAGTAACCTAGCAACCGATTTCTCCATCTCGGATTGGTAACCATTGTTGCAAATACAACGTTAATCTTCAAACGATTAATCTTGAAAGCGAAAGAGAAATAACGACGTCCACGTCGACGAAATAAATCGTTGAAAACGGTGGAACGACGATTCGTGGTTTTTACAGGAGTTGATTAACAGTCTTTCGATATTCGATACCCGGTCATGTTTCACGCAGCCTGCGTTTAATAAAAAGGGAAACCAACGTGGAAGAAAGAAAGGAGGGAAAAGGGAAAAAGAAAACAAAAAAAAGGAATCTCCTTGCGAATCGCGCGAGCTCAGCAGGCCACAAAAGCCGGCTCCCTGTCATTATAAATTTTCACGAGGCAGCTTTTCTCCGGCTATTAACTGGCTGCTTTTAGAGCGACAGGACGCCCTCTCCACCAACTATTAACCACCACGTCCTTTAACTTCATTTCACAGCCACCCTCTAATTTCGCTCGGTCACGTAGTTACAATTCCGTGCGGCTGGGCTTTCCCTCCCTTCGCCCTATCGACAAACGACAGGGTTTTCCACCCTACTCTGCCGCGAAGGTCATCGTCTGAGAACCACGACAAACCCTGCACTTCGTAATTCGAGTCACCCGAAACAAAAAAACGAAAATTCGACGCCCGAAACACGACGGTTTCACGACCTCGCTCCCCCCACGCCTATTTTCGTCCGACTTTTCACGCGAGATGTTCTATTTGCTCTGCGCAAGCTTTCACGCGAGATGGTAATTTCAATATGCTCCGCGCTGCAAGTATTGAATTTTTACTTTGCTTTATTATTCCTTTCACTGATTTGTCCTTTTTTCCGTTTTTTTCTTTTCTTTTCTTCCTTCTTTTTTTTCAATCGTTTCGATGAATTTCGTTCGAGAGGGAACACGAAGAAGCTGAAAATATGGAGCAGAACGCGCGGTAGCACTTCCGATATTTAATTTCTCCTTTCTCTCGTGCCGATCCAATGTTTTCACAATGTGTTCTCGCATTTTTACGTATGTTCCTCCCGTCTTCCTTCAGGCTTCACTCGCGTCGCGAGCCGAGTATACATTCGCAACATCTCAGTCGTTTCACTCATTCTTTCCATCCGTATATTTTTACGTCCCGTTTTTCCACCGTCTCCATTTATCTTGGCAACAATTTTTTGCTCCCCAGCGTGCAGACACTTTTTCACCCTTAGCCTGTCTACTCTTTCCTTTGTATGCCGTTTCCTTTCCACCATCCGTTCCATTATTTCCTCAAACTTTCTGGCGCGGCTGTTTTGTCAATTTAGCGTCCGTTTTAACTTATTCTTTATCGATTCCCCCTACTTCTCCACATTCTCACCCTTCTCTCCAAGTGTCTCTCTCCTTTGTTGCCCGCGCATTTTATTCGCCGTTTTCCTCCTCTCTTCGACCTCTTGCTTTTTTTTCTTACAGTTCCTTTCCCGCCTTCTCGCTATAATTTCCACTACCCTTTCCATTTCTAATTTCTCCCCGAATCTGTTTCCTCGTTCTCTCCTCGTTGCTCTCCTTTCTGTTTTCCTTTCTCTCGCTCGCAGTCTTCAACTCTTTCCTCTTTTCACTCTCCGCCGTTTCCGGTTCAACCGGCCGCTCTTTTCCTCCTTTTCCTTTTCCTTTCTTTTTTTTTTTTCTTCCATCGGTGTTGTTCGCGTTTTTTCTTTTTCTCTCCCTTTAACCCGTCCCACCGCTTCCATCCTTGGTCAACAGCCTCGCCGGTTTCTCTTCCACCCAGTGCCTTGTTTCCTTCATCTTCGCTCTTTTGTTTCCACCTCCCCGCACCCTTCCCCGCGGGCAACGGTGCACCGTCGTGGCCAGCCTTCTGCGAAATAAATTTCTCCCGTTCCCTGAGTGGGCCTCCTGCCTGCTCCCGATGCCGCGATATCGATACCCCGAACCGGCGCAATTTGAAATATCGAGCCGATTGAGAACAAAAAAAAGAAAAAAGAAAAAGAGAACTTTGCCCTCCCGTGCACCAGGGAGGCATTCTCCCTTTGAAAGCTTCTTTCCCGAAAGAAGAGAGAGAGAGAGAGCGAGAGAGAAAAGAAAATAGAACGCTTTCTCTCTCCTCTTTCAGTGTTTTTCGCGCAGAGTTTTAAGTCGACGATCTACGAGAAGAATGATCGGTATCGCTTTGTGCTCAGGGAGCACCAATCACGGTGCCGATAATCGAGCATCGTGTAATTCGCGAATCGGTGCCTTCTGTTCAAGCTGCCTTCAAAAATTACCCCTTTTCGATTACCGGAAATTCGTCACGGTTCACCGAATTTTCGAATAATTTGGAATTTCGATAGATTGATGGAATTTAATAATACGGGATTTTAATAAATTTCGGAATAATTGGGAATTTTTTAATAATATTTTTCAATCTGTTGCATGACTGAAACTCGTAGGAAATTTTTAAACTTGTCGATAATTGAATAATGAATTTACGAACTTCTAATTACTGGGAATTACTAAGAAATTTTAAGAAACGAAGCTCCATTAATGGGAAATGGCCAATGCAGTTCGTATCGTTGCGACCAATGTTTTACATTATAAATGCGATCAACCGTTCTATTTCATACGAACGGCCAATTTAGAATTTTCACAGATTGATCAATTTACGAATAATAGAGTATATCAATGAATTTCGAATTATTTTTGTGCGTAACTGAAAATTGTAACAAATTTGCGGGCTCGTTGATAATTGAGTATTTTAATAAATTGAAAATTGAATTTCCAACTATTGGGAATTCTGATCGATTTGAAAGTTTACTTTTAATGAAGTTCCATTAGCGGCAAATAACCAATGCAATTTATATCACTGTGATCAACGATAAATTGCTCTCTTTCGTGCAAAACAAGTGTTTCATTTTACAAAATGGCCAGGTGTTTTATTTTTTACAAAATGCCCAATGTTCTATTTAATAGAAGCTCGGCACAAGATTCATGGTTTATTGAATCCTCGTCGTATCGACATTTTTACTATTAAATACCTGTATCTCTCGCTGTATTTGAGATTTTGCGAGTCAACACGATTTCAAATGCAACGTTTCCACCGAATCGCGCGGCGGCAAACGTTTTGGAACGAAGTGTGAACGTGATGTTTAGGGAAGGACTCTGGTAAATGCTTGTGAGCGTATACACACACACACATGCACGTAGATTCAACTCCAACTTTTCGAACGAGGGTTTTAGCAACAGAGTTTAAAGAGAGTTTTAGCGCCGGGATCCACCCTGAGATTTCGGAATTAAAGTTGAGAGAGAGAGAGAGAAAGGGGAATCGAACTTCGATAAACTGACACGCGATCATTTTATTATCGCCGATTTTACTCAACACAAGTTATTCATCAAAAAACGCAAAGAAACTTCCTCGGTTGAACTCGCGCAACTTTCCAAGAACAATCGATTTCCGTTCCCGGTTTTGCTCTACGAGGAGAGAACAACCCTCGCGAGATTTAGGTTCGCGCGTCGCGGAATTTCGAAACTTCGAAACGAATGAGATTGTCATTTGTTTGGAAACACAACGCGCGAATCCTTTGTACATATGAAAGAGGAACAACAATTTTCTGTGATTCGTTGATAATTCGTCAGATTCACTTGGCTTCTCGTGATTGTCTCAATAATAGTATAATTCTCTACCCTGATCTCGATTTTATTTTTTAGAAGTGTATCTGCAGGAAGAACGAAACGTAAAATTGCACAAGTGAATGCGAATGTGAGAAGCTAAAAAGATTTAACGGGTTATTAGAAAGTATACACGAACCTCGCAATACTACGGTGAAATAATTTTCTACCCTGGCTTTTATTTTCTCTAAACGTTTCATGTATATTTTTCTCACATTACGTGCACACATTGTGCGCCTCCAAATTTCCCCTAAACGCGCATAAAAATCCACCGCCTGCTCGCGAACGAATACGGCGCGTACATCACTCTCGACGCGACAACCTTTAAAATCGCTGATTAGTCCGCGTGTTGTTGATCGATCGACCTTATTCGATCGAAGTTTACGCAGCCGTAAGAATCGGCGGTAGACCCCTCGAGGGAAACCGGCGAGAAGTTTGCCCGGGTAATTCGATTGATCGGAGAAATTCACGAGACGAGCGTCGGGCGAAATTAAATGTCTCGGCGAATGTCAAAAGATCGTTCGTGCTCTCTGAGGATGGAAAGCAAGAGGAAGAAAAAGAGAGAGAGAGTACAGGCATCCAGCAGCTTTGAATATGGTCACGTGACGTGTCTGAAGCTGGTTCGATACGAAACCACGTCAACCGGCTTCTTCCCGGTGTGCTCGCCGAGAAGAAAATTGCCGGTTCCATTCGACGCAAAATTCAATCTCGTCTCCCGTTCCATTTACAAATTAGTCCGAGCCGCCTTCTAGCCTCCATCCTCTTCCTCTTCTGCCAGCCTTTTTCCGGTTCCCTTTCCTGCCTACCCCTTCTCCCTCCCTCACTCGATTCAACCACTTCTCTTCGCGATTGACGCGCGCCGTGCCGTAGCTCGGATTTGCCGCTGAATGCAACCTTTATGGTTGTTTATTAGCAGTTGTTGATAGCTCGTTCAAATTCCTTTCAGGCAATTAAGTGGCAAGATTGAGTGTAACTTGATTGAGAAACGACTCGAAATATTTTAATTTTGTTTGAGAATTTACAATCGATCAAAAACTTACTGAATTCTTTGCGGCGATATTTTTGTGAAAATGCACAGTAGCAACAAGTTGTACAATAATGTAAATGAAAGTAATATGTACGGTAACAATGATACAAGGAATATAAAAATTTGGAACTAAAGAAATGTAATTTCTGTGCTTAATCTGAGTTTAATGGCGGAATATTATTAGAAAAATGACAAAATATCCTTTTGGAAGTCTTGGAATCGATATCGAATAATATCGCGCCAACATTAGAAAATACTTGTTTTTAAATCATTATAAATATTTTATATTCTGTTCAAATGCATGGTAGAGCTGTAAACAGGTACCCTGGTATGTCAATATCTTTTCGATTCCCGATCTATATCTATATTACTTATGTAACTCATTAATACTTTCACTATACTTTCACTTACTTTTTAATCCACCATATAAAATTATACTTGTGTTATATTTATATTACTATTGTATTATTGTCGCGATCGTACACATTACTTTAGAAACAGATAATGGCTTCGTTCTCACAAAAATATTGCCAGGTTTCCTCATCCACTGTATATAAAATGATAAAGAAATAAAGATTGATGCGTGAATAACCAAGTTAAGAATTCTTCTCATCCACTGTGTATAAAATGATGAAGAAATAAAGATTGATGCGTGAATAATTAAGTTAAAAATTCTTCTTGCATACCTAATTGTAAAACGTAAAATGATTCACAGAAAGCAAATATTTCTTTCATTCGTATCGAATAAAGAAAACAAGTGTACGTTTGTCGGCCATCAATGGAGACCTTAAGAAAGTCAGTTCATCCATGTTTCTTCATATTTAAGTTTCAATCCCCCAGTTATCGAATCGTGATGTCGTTTGCAGATCACGATCCATTTATTTCTCTCCCCACAACTTTCCAAAGCAAAACGGAAACTCGCCACAGACGAAATTTTTCGCGTAACCTACAATCTCGGTCATTGAAAAAGCTTGAAACGGCCAGTGTCGCTGTTCAGTTTCGTGAATTACCGGCGAGAGCCCCGAATTGTTCAAATTGACCGCGAAAATATTAACAGCGATAATATTTTAATCGGATGAGATTAAATATTATCGATTAATACCGAACACACCCGATGGCGCAGATGGCAGAGATGCCATCGACGACATAAAAGAAAAATCGTGCCCCGGGACACTCCATCGCTGAACTTCGTGGCCCTCCACGTGGCTTTTTCTTACCTTTTCTTCCGTTACTCTCGATTGTTCTCGCTGCTTGACGAAAGTTCCTCAGTGCTCTTGTAGCGAGTATGGCTTTTTAAGTCGATTTAACCACAAACGATAATTTCGAATGGGTGTGTTGTGAAGCAAGGCCCAGGGCAAATTTGGTTGATTTTCATTGCAGTGGAAATTTCTGCGCCGCGTTCCTCTGTCTCACTGTCCTTTGTTATTCTTCTTGTTGCTTTCTAATTTTTCGCCCCCCTTTTGAATTCTTGCGTCACACTTTGTTATTCTTCTTTTCAATTTTAACTCCAACTCTTTAATGTCTCTTCAACTTTAATTCTTGCTCTTTAATTCTTCGTCTTCCTTTGAATTCTTACCGTGTCGGTGATACATTGGAGGCTCCCTTAAAGCGGAACCATAAATTGTATAAATGTAAATGCGTTTTCTTGTTTCTTCCCTCGCGTTGCCATCATTATCTGAATAAAAAAAAAATAATAAAAAACGCGTTTATTTAATAGGAGTTTTCGATGACACGTTCATAATTCAATTAATTTAGTCACACGTTCGAAATGACTGCTGTTAATTAATTACTGCGAGTTGTCACTAGAGCGCGGATTTTTATGCAAATTAATATCGTCTGAGAGTCTAATTAAAAAAGTGGCAGCTGGACGGACAAATTATCTTTAAAAAAATAAATTAAACGTCACAGAAAGCACCGTGCTTTAAATATTTCGCATATTATCTGCATTTCATATTACACTGAACAGTGAACTTTCATGTATCGACACAAATTATATATATATACAAAATATATATACAAAATATAATTATATATATATACAAATTATATATATACAAATTACAGAAATATGAAGTTCTTTTTACTTTTTGAAAATTTCCTACTTAAATACAAAAAAAAATACTTAATAAATTTTCTACTTAAATACAAAGAAAACTTGGCGATAGAGGGATTATCGTTTGTTTTTCCTTGCGATACACATAGTTCATTAGCAAAACGCAGAAGTAAACTCTTGGCAATTGGTGATCAACTGGCTTTCAATCGAGCGATATCAATTTCACAGCGGGCAGCAAATAATACGGGCAGAGCATTAGCGTGCCTGGTTATTATTACGTATGTCGCCGCGATTTTGCAAGCGTGCCTCTAATATGAACATCGGACCGCTGACGCGGTAACCGAGATATCGCCGCCGCAGCGTCGCGGTTTACTCTCGAACTCGTCAGCCCCTGCCCTCCCCCGCCATTCCATACAATAGTTAGGATGTCCGGGATAACCACAATTCATTCGAACAGGCAGCGCGAAGCTGCACTCTGGCCCGGGATCGCGTGAACGGCCGTGGAAATTAAAACCGGCCCCCTCTAAACTACGATCGCGTTTAGACTACGCGCGAAACTCGCCTGGCCGCGAGCTTGTTAACCAGCTTCTCTCGGTGAAGGTGAAACTCGCGACATTTTCCACGCGCTTTCGTTACGGTTGGTCGACGTGAAAACTTTTATTTGGCGACACGCGCGTCGTAATTTCTTCCGTTTCCTTTTTTATTTTATTTTGCTTTCATTCGTTGGTCATCGAAGACTTCTTTTTCTTTCTCGTCCTTATCGACGATTTAATTGAACGCGCAACGATTGGACGATGTTTTCATTATCAAGTTCGGTGGTCAGGTTTTTTTTTCTTTTTTGCTCTCTCTAGACTCTGCTAGAAATTTTCGTGTATCTTCGTTTGGATTTCTTTATGAAAAGAAATGGTACACTTGGGAACACTTTCGAGTAGTGAAACAGATGTTTTGGGATCTGTGTAATAAAAGTTCCATGGAAGCAAGTTGTCTTAGAAGATTTAATTAAAAATTTTATTAAAAATTTAATTCTTACGTTCGAGTACCATTCTTTGTGTTATTCAGTGTCAGTGTTTGTTACGAATATCGACAACTTTTTGAATATTTGTGAATAAGTTATCTGTTTCTCCAGACAGGCAGATTTTTATTTTTATATTTTACAAGTCCTACTAAGAATATTTATTCATCCGTTTTTTTCGAAAGTGTTCGAAAAAGACCCATGTTTTAAATAGAATCTATTTAAAAGTTCCCTGCTCAAATTATACAGAATAAATCACGCCACTTGATCAAAAGTTGCTTAATACAGAACACGGCAGTTTTTTTTTTTTTTTTTAAATGAAGAGATTCAGGAGGTCATTTCTGAATAAAAGTATACTTTTTGCTTCGTTAAAATCAACGCAGCTGTTTTTAATAAAAAGACAGATTTCACATAGTATTAAGTAGATATAAAGAACATGCCGCGTTTTCAAACGTTTAGTTTTAAAATTCTTGGCTATTCTACAAAGAGTTTTCTGTTTTTAATTCTTCAATTTGTTCGTTCCTTTCTTTCGCTTGTTTCGCCGATACTATATTTCAACTAAGACCTAACAAACACAGAGCCATCAAGTCTCGTATCTTCGATTGTAACAAAATCGCCCCGTAACTCGGAGTCTAACTATTAATGTAATGTAGCGAAAATTGAATATATCAGGCGTGATGTTAATGGGGAGAGGGTTAACGAGTCTCGGGGAAAATTTCTACCGACTTAACGCAGTTAACGTTCGAAGCGAGGCGAACTTAATATTTTTGGAAAATTTAATAGGATATGCCAACGTAGCTGATGGCGGGAGGGGGAGGGGGCTTAATATTTCGTGACCCGGTGTGCATAGTTGCGAGGAGGGATAATGTATACAAGACACGTTTCAGAACGTTCAGCCGGCAGCTGAAGTTTAAAGGTCACGTTAGAGAACACTGGTTTAATATATCATGAGCTATCTACACACTTGTCGAACACCGTGGAGTGGAAATTGATTTACAAGGGGTACGTTCGACGAAGCTGTTGGCGAAGGTGTTGCCGATGTAATGTTTTCCCTGCTATCCGGATACGTGAGCGATGAATGTTGAAAAATTTACACAGAGTCAAGAGACGGGAAGCGAAACCGGTTACGGGGAAAGTGTTCAATGCAAATTTCAAATTTCTTAATTGAACAAATCGTCAACTAAATATGTTTAACAATTTGTACAGTACAGGTTTACACGCCTTAATCAAAGTATTACTTCACTCTCTGAATATTTTATATGGTTTCGTAGTACTTTGTACGCTTTTAATAATTCAACACAGAGTTCTGCAACGAATTATCAATTCTCTGTATATATCGTCTGTGATAACGTTCGCAAAGTTTGCTTGCAGTAAAGAATAGTAAAGGAACGAAAAGATGTTGAGAATGTTTCGTAGCATTAACTCGATACTTTGGGACCAAGTAGCAAAGATGTACAGTCTTAATGAGTTATCAACACTGAATTTTTTTTTCTTTTCTTTCGTGGTTGTCACGTTCTCTGAACCAAATTAATAGGCTTTTAGGCCTCCTAAAAAATTCACTTTTTGAATAATAAGAATTACGCGTCACAGGGATGGGGCATCAGGATTTTACAGATGCTTAAGCGAGCCACTGGTTTATACTACTTCGAGAAGAATCTCTCTCAGAACATACTCTCGCAGCTCTCATAATTTAAATTTACATTCCTCTTTCCAAACAGTTTCAAAAAATACATAAAGCGCATCAACAAAACTAATTGAAGAGCATCTCGTTTCGTTTAACGAAACATCTTTATCTGTGCGCGCTGCCGCGAATCGGATCACTGACCCCACGTGTTAACGAGGAGAAAAATGGGCATGAGAGGAGAAGGGAGTAAAGAAGTGGCTGGAACAATATGAAAGGTAATCGAGTTCGAGCGTCAATCGACCGAAGACGGTCGACTGCTAATTAAACTACGGAAAAGTTGCAACCGGCTCGCGATAAACTCGTTGAAACGAGGGGTGGGAGGGCCTCGCCCGGTTTCGTCGTCCCGATTGGAAAAGTGAGCTTCGTCTTGTAAATGTATGATAAATGCCCGTGGCGAATCGTTTGAAGAAAACTCGGTCGTTCGAGCGGAATGGTCCCGGGGCGGAGGGGAGGCAGCTACTTTGAAACTAGCTGAAAAATGAATGGGCTTTGATGAATTACCCGCGAGGAACATCCTGCCGACGTGTACGTGCATTTCTGCGATATTCGAAATGAGATTCGAGATTCGAGATGGCTCGCGCACGACCAGTTTCATTCTCTCCTCTCTTCTTCGATCTAGTGTTCTCCTCAATGTTCATCGAGAAGTATCCACTCTCTCTCTTTCTCAATTAGAAAAACGGAATTTTTGATGCAAATTTTTGAAGATTATCGATTCTCAGGAACGACCAAAAAAAAATTCTAAAAGTGTCGATAAAGTAATTCGTAACTATTTCTTACTTTTTCTTACTTTCGTCTTTATTTCGTATTATACATGTTTCAGAGTTTATCGTTTTTTCGAATTTGTACATTTCATTACACAACGGAATCAATCGTAGCGCACAAGATCACCTACGATCGAGCTATTTGTTTAAATAACACAGTACAGTAAAGTTTGTAAAATATAACATCCACTGAGGTAAAAGTGAATCCGAGAATGAGTGGCACACTGTGGTAACGCAATTTTTATCAAAGTTAAGAAACATTCGAAAACAAGTAGTGCAAAGCGAAACATAAGAGACAGAAAGAAATCAAAAAGAAAAAAAGTATCCAGAAAATAGAAGCCCAAATACAGAATAAAATGAAACATTTATTAAACTAAAAAAAAGAAAAAAATTGCAAGAAATAAAATATTCACGATAATAAAACTCGTAATTAAAAGAAGATTGAAAGAAGTCTATTCTTCCAAAGATCTTAATATCCTTCTAACCGAAATCTATCGAAGAATCAAACCTTCCGGATCTTCGCCTAGTGTCGGAGCGAGAGAAGACAAGAGGCTGAGCGAAGCGTTTGAACGCTTGTTTGCGCCGAACTATTTAACGAGAGGTGGAACTTGCCGCGTTCGAGACGGGAAGTTTCGCTGTTCATAAAGGCGGAGGGAAAGAGAGAGAGAGAGAGAGAGAGAGAAAGTAGGAGAGAAGGCCTCTCGCGGACGCTATCCGTCTGCTTGTGGAAACACCTCATCAAGATTCCACGCCTTTACCTTCACCTTCGCTCGCTCGTTCGTTCCTTCGACTCGTGACGCTCGTCGCTGTCCCGAATTGTTTCCCCTCTCTCGTGAGCAACCGCCGCTCGAATTACGTTTCATCAGCGCGAGTAACGCGCCATATTCAAATTATCCCGGTGCCGGAGCACTGCCGCCCTAATGAGAATGTATGCAAATAACGCACACGCGCCCAGTGGCGGCGTTCGCTGCAACGCTCGAAGATGCCTCACGCAACGCGCGAACCCCAACGCCAATTATTTAGCTTGGCTAATTGTTGTTTGCCGGGCTGCGATCTGCTAACTGCTTGAATTACCACGTTTTAAGGGCGGCGGGCGGCTGAGCAGCTCTGTTAAGAAGACTTGGAGATTGTCCTCTTGCAGGATCTCGAGCTGAGAGTACAGATCCTGGTCTGCTATATAGCGCTGTGTACTACTAGCTCCAGTAGCTACTCTAGAATTCTCTCGCAATAGTTATTTCATTCATTGTACTTTATCTTCGAGAAATATTCTGTACTCTACTACGTGCTACTTATTTTTTGAATTTTTCTTTCTTACTTTCTTAATTGTTTCTCTGTTAAACTTTGCTTTTGGCTTCGTAGACGTTGCGTCTGCTACGTTTTATTGTATACTACTTATTTTTTACCCCTCGATGGATATTGTGCTCTTTATATCTCACTCCGTACTACATAGTTATTCTCGAACGTTTCTCAATTTGTTTTCATTATCGTCCTTTAGCTTCGATAAAACGTCTTCTACGTTTTATCTATATTCGACTGTTTCGATTTGCTGGATACTTTTCTGTTTGCTTTCTTCCTTCATTTTTATCTCCATAGGTATTGCGTCTTCGAAATTTTACTGCATACCACTTATTCTCCACTTATTCTTCTCTTTTTACTTCTTTCATTTTAGCAAATATTACTTCACAGTCCTTTATAGTTTCCTCTGTTCCATTTATTCTCGAAAAATATCTCCATTTTCTTTAAATATCTCTCAATTTGGTTTTTTAGATTATTTCTTGAACTCAATAGCCATTGCGTTTTCTACATTTCACCGTGCACTATTTACTCTCGAGTGTCGCTATTTTTTTGAATATTTTCCGATTCAGTATTATCTTCACCGCATCTCACTATTGCGCTACTTACTCTCAAGCACAAAGCTTCCTTTCCGCAACATCTTCTCAATAAAACGTAAATTGTGATTGCGACATTCTGATCAGAAGAAACATTCACCGTGCATTAAGTCGATGGTATATAACAAATACAAATACTTGTGTATTTACACAAAGCGGAGAAGGTACACACAGTGGAAAGCAGTTGGTAAACCGAAATCGAAGAAGCAACTATCTCTCTCTCTCTCTATAAATACGAGATGGTTCGAGAGATCCAGAATACCGGCGTATCACCGGTTACGACACAATCGCTAATAACGCTAATTCGTGTCTCTAGAAACCGTTCGACAGTTCCGCTAGTGACTGCACTTCGGTGTTTCGCTTCTGTCGTAACTTTTAATTGTTGCACGGCGCTTCTAACGACGCTGGGAGAATCTTCTAAATAAAGCCGTGCTTCCAAGGCAGCGAAATCGAGGGCCGCGAGATTCTCAGAATCTGCGATAGACCTCTTAGAGTTGCGATATTTTACGGGAAATTTAATTTCGAACGAAGCTTGGAATGCTTCCTCGTTCGAAATTGCTGAATTTTCTAAATGAAGATCCCTATGAAGGGCATATCCATTTTTAATGTCCGCGTTTCCGTTACACGTAGGTTACACTGCTGAATTGCTTTCGGCCTAATTTTCATTTAAAACGGTTCTCAAGAAAACGTTCATTTGTTACGAAATACTAAGTAACCTTCGGAAGACTTACTTACATCAGTTTAATAATTCTGTCTGATCATGTACAAACTACATCACTGTCGTGGACTATACGAAGTTAAAATCTAACCTAATTTCAATCACCGAAACCTCAAGAAACACGTCGTTGCTAACAGACGTTAAGTAATCTTATCATCCGGAACACGATCGAGCCAAATTTAATATTAACTGAAGGCTTCAGTTTAATAATTCTGTCTGATCATACGTAGGACATATCCCTGTCGTGAAGCATACAAAGTTGAGCCAATTTCCATCTGCGGTGAACAGCATAATTGAACCAATTACAATGGGAAATTGTCGACAATTTGAATTAGCACAATTTCCTGAAAAAAAAAGAAGATCATACGATTTATCTAGTCTCATTTTGGGTGAAGCTTTTACTTTGAATCCGTTTTTCTCGAGAATTACATTACATCATGTAGCCAGTGGAAAAGGGAGGATTATTTTTCACTCGAAAATTGTAAAAATTCAAAAGTCTGTGAAAAAATTTTTTTTCTGTGATTAAATTTAATACGGCCTTGAAGATTGAAGAAACATCTTCTTTCGGATGAGACTTTAAAATTTCGTATGATTTCTTTGACAATTTCTTCAAACTTGGAACATAAATGACGAAATTTAATTAGAGTATCTTGAATTTTGTTGTTTGGTATTAACATTCAATGACGGGGAAAAAAACTCGTGAAGCAAATTTCGAGGACTCGTTGCAAATGGTAGACTTTGATCTTCAAAACGATGGTAGACCTAACCACAAATATTTTAATGTCTCGTCGTATGATCTTTCTCTACGAAATTCTATCAGTTTAAATCGTCGACAATTTCTCACATGATCATTGATACCCTAACTTTATTCTGCATATCCTTCGAAAACACGAGTGATCCAAATTCCATCGCGGAGAAATAATCTGCAAAAAAAAACCAAAAGAAAGATATTTCAAATCGGGCGTGTCTGCCAAACAAATTTTGGGAGAGAAATCGGCACTTAAAATCGGTATGCGTCGCGGCAGCGATCGTTGATGGGACAAGACACAAAGCTAACGGAACGAATCGAACCGACGAAAAATTGGCCAGCGCGAAACGCGAGAAATCGAACGCGCGGGAACGATTGTTATTACATTCGCGTGGTCGTATTATTTTTTCGACGATCGAGGGTGCGACCGGAAGGGGGGAGAGCACACACTTTCGCAGTTTGCCTCGCGCCCACCATGGTGAAACTCGGATCGATCACATCGCCTATGGAATAGGTGTCGACGTTCGCCGATACTCACGGGTTATCGAATATCGTTCTCGTCGCTCTTTGATCGATTTAATCGACGCCCGCGCGCCACGTCCGCGCTTCGACTTTGTTTGTTGCTCCTGGTAGTTTGTCGCGACGAGACAAATATTGAACCGGTTCTAACAAACGCACGGGACCGTGGAAGGGGGGAGAGAGCGGAAGTTTATAATTCGACGTTCTATATAAATTATATTTAACCGTGGTAGAGGCTGCGTCGAGGATTGGCGATTTTTCACGCACATGGTGTAAAGAACGGATAAACGAAGCGTTACAAGCTTAGTTTGCTTCGAAGCTATCGCAGACATTCGTCTTCAAACTTTTTAGATATGAAACATCACGCACAGGGAAAGCGTTTCTAATTTTCTGCAATTAATAATTAATTTTTATCAACAGTGAGAAAAGCTTTTACCTTTGTAACCAAAGTAAGTTGGAAAGTTACTTCTCATTTGTTCTTTGTGCTCGTTTTGTTTAAATGTTTCTCCGTTTCGTTTTTTTTCGTACTGCTAATAACATTTTTTTCTGCTCACGTTCTTCTTTATGTGTATACGTCGACAGAAAGTGCGACGAGAAGAAGAAAAGTAGGCGTTTGCGCATGGAAAACCCCAAAACGAAACGGTTGTTAGCGGTACAGAAAAATATGACAGAGAGAGGAAATAAGTAAATAAATATTTAGAAATGAATGGAAGAAAATCTTTCCAAAGTAACTATTAACCATTTAATTATGTAGAATGGAAAAACATGTTTCAAATGAAAGTAAATTTATCGGCTATCCAAGTAATCAGAAATTAATATATTGTTCCATATAAAAAAAATTGGAGATGGCGTTCTTCTATCCCTAAAAGACTCTATTATTATATTTATTACTTGTAATTAATACTAAATTACTAACAATTAACTTATAATTATTATATGTGTTGTATCTATTATTCTATTATATCTATATTATTTGTATCTGTATAAATATTAATCTAAAGTGTTAGTGCATCTGTACTGTTTAATATTTGAAAATTACGAATTAATACCTGCAATATTTTCGAAAAAAAAAAAGAAGAAACACTTCATCTGCACCATCCTTCACACACTGTGACAAAAGAAAGTTCGAAAAACGAGCGATGGGACATTTTTGACAAAAGCAAAGAGCAAATATAATAAAAGATGTAAATATTTAGTAGATTACTGACTCTCTGCAGCTTTCCCACACGTCATTGTATATTTCAATGTGTATTTATCACGCAAAATAGTTTGAAATTTAATCCCCGAGTAATGTAATTGGATTATAAATGGCTGTAGTAATTTACCAAACAACCGAATACGTTTCCCAACTTTGCCAATACGATCGTGATGGTCGGTTCTCGTTGCAGTTAATGAAATCTCGAAATATTTCGCATAATACGGAGGCAACACATTCACGAGAGATTTCTCTATAAGTGCTAGGAATACTTGCGCGAATTACTTTTACTATACCGGTTCATACTCCGCGATATTATTCCGGAAATAAATTACACGTCCGTTGATTCAGCTGCAACGAGCTTCGTGAAATCGATCGAAAGTTCTAAATACCATTACCAAAAACGTTAATCGTTGTACGGTAAATGCGAACCGCAAGAACAAAAATTGCTCGTTAAGTACCTGTAACACCCTGTAAATTAATTTACACGCTGTGCTTCACTCGATTGAGAGGAGAGGAAGATAAAGAGAAAGATAGGAGGAAGAGAAACAAATTTCAGTTGTCTCAAATCGAGCGAAATAGATTTAGATTCAATTAGACATCTTCTGTCTAATAAAAATTTTTATTTGCTTGGCGCGGTACTTTCAATTCTAGCAGAATCTATCTCGTCGATTTAGTATAAATTTTAGTTGCCTTAAACAAGATGAAATCTCTGGTTTAATAGAAATTTGTAACTTGCTCTTTAAAGCAACGTGAATAAAAATTTCCATTCATTTGATGTGTAGGTTGTACTACATTTATTTAATACAAATGTTAGTTGTCTAGAGCAGATGAAAACTTTGGTTGAGTATCTGTAACTTGACCTTGTAATTAGACACATTCGAATAAAAATTTTTATTTGCTTGGCGCGGTACTTTCAATTGTAGCAGAATTTATTTCGTTGGTTTGATACGAATCTCAGTTGCCTTAAACGGGTGAAATCTTTATTGATCCCAGAGAAATAGACGCGAAAGCTTTCGTGTGTTCAGTGCATTGTGCTCTCCCCTTAATTATTGACCATTCGCGCGTCTCGGTAGTTTCGAATCTCGGCGGTTGGATTCGTTTTCGTTACGAGAAAATGGCGTTATAAGGTGTCCATAAATCCGGTCGAATGCCGGTATCGAATTTCACTCGGGACTTTGACGTTAAGTCCCAAGTGTCCAAACTTGGCGGGTATCGGGTTTTAGCGGGTTCCGTGGGTATATCGGCTTCCATCGACCGAGAGAATCGGTAACATTAAGTCCCGTAATAAATCCAATAACTTCCGCAACGGGGTCTCGCGAGAGTCGAAAACCCCATCGATTAGCCGATCACTCTGCCAAACGACTTCCATCAACCGCCATTTTATCTCTCGATCCCTTCCGTTTAAATATTCCTAACGATCTCTCTACGAACGTACGAAATACTTCGCGATCTCAAAAGCGGTGCTGCCTCTGTTTCGCCAGACCCAGCGGTAATTCCTTTCCTCAATCGCGCAGTGCTCGAAGCTGCTCTCTTCAAAGGGAAACGAGGAAAAGTAAAGGAAGAGGAGAAAAAGAAAAGAAGAGAGAAACTGAAATTAAAACGAAGACTTCCCCTTAAACGTTTCGACTAATCCCCCGTCTTCGTACTCGTGAACGGTCCGAAATCGGCTCGAATCGATAACGTATTTTTATCGCCTCGTTCTTTCTTTCTTTTCTTTTTTTTTGCATTCGAATAATTCGCGGCTTTGTTCGAGAAAGTATTGCGCGAAATGTACGCAGACGGGGAGGAAGGTAATGAAAATCGTCGTTGAGAAACAGTCCATCCAACGCTGTGTTAACGCATCGCTTCCGTAGCCGTGCGGATGATTTAACGGTGACGATTATTAGCACACTGGCTCGCACTCGTTCGACCGGAAGGAGTTATTGGCGACATATCCAGTACGTGATAATGCGCCGACGACTGACACGTTTATATCGTCCGGTGAAACTGAACGTGGTTTGCGTTAGCGCGCGATGCGCTTTGCTCCTGTCGAAGACTTTCCAGCGAGGTTCATTAGAGTGGAAATTTTATTTTATTGGTCGATGAGTTGGAGAGGATTGATATTTACTTGTCCATCGTCCGAATATTCTTAGGTTCATTAGTTGCTAGCAGATGAAAGTATTCTCAATGCGCGTAAGCAACTTTATATCTTATGAAAATAAATAAATGCAAGGCTGTTTATTGATTAACAATTAAAATAAAAACAAATGTAAATTGTATTATAATATAGATTATAATGTAAACAGGCTTGAATTTACAATTAAAACGACTAGAAAATTTCCGACCTGTGAACTGTACACTTTTGCAACAGCTCTTAATTAACTGCAACGACTTATTAATTATTAATTAAAATCGGAACGAATATAAATGAAACAAGCTTGGACTGCTTGTAACAAAAATGATTGAAAAATTCCCAATTTATTAGGGATTGTCCGAACAGTATCAACGCTAAACTTTAGCTCCATTAATGTATTCAAAACTGTTTATCAATTAGCAATTAAAATAGAAAGAACAGATATAAATAAAACAAGCTTGAACTGCTCTGCAAGAAAAATGAGGAATTCTCAAACATGGACAATAAACTTCATACTTCCGCCACGACTCTTAGCTCGAAAACTGTTCATCGATCGATAATTGTAATAGAAGTAAATATAAATAAGACAAGCTTGCAGTAAAAATGGTTAGAAAGAATTTCCAATTTGTTAAATATTGTTTCTCCATCGAAACGAACGAAGGTTTCAAGACCTCTCTGGTTTAACAAACAAAGAAGAGGCAGCGATCGTCGCGAGTTTCCGGTTAGAGAAGGTTCGATCGCGCGGCGTGAAAATGGCGGACAGGCAGACGAGGGAAAAAGGAGAAAAGGCGGATGCACGTCCGCGTGTGCATTGTGCACGACCTCGACTGCATGGCCACGGCGAAAACAAAAGTTTCGGCCTATGTGCGAGCCTCTGTTCGCTGGCTCGCCCGAGGGAATAGGCTTCCGGTGAAGCAGAGATTCCCGACTCAACGCCGAAATTGCACCCGGTGACTCCTCTCGTGCATCCTGCATCACCCCTTCCTACCACCCTCTCCACCCATCGTTCGATCCTCTCTTTTCTTCTCGCCTTTCGGAAGTATTCCGAAAGCTCCTGAATATAGAAAGATATTCTGAGAGAAACGACTCGGTTTCGCCAAGAATCCGGCAGTTTCAAAGTTTGGACAGAATTTTGCGGCTGAATTTTCGAAAGTTCGAAGGTCTCTTTTTTGTAAATAGAATAGTTAACAGCCTGAAGATGTTTGAAAGTTCTGGATTGATGAATTTTGTAAAGTGTCAAGCAGTTCAGAGAATTCTTCCTCATGGGATACTTAATTTCGAATTGGTTGGAATTCAACAGTGTATTGTAATAATTAACTTTGATTTCTGAGGATATGGGAAGTTCCGGATGGACTTTGTAAAGCGTCAAACAGTTTAGAGAACCATTTCTCGAAGAATACTTAATTTCGGAGTTGACAAATCGGAATGTATTAATAATTTTTTGTAATAATTTAATTTTTAGTTTCAAAAGGTGGTTTAGTTTCAAATGATATAAAGAAATCCAATTAGTGGGCTTTTTACGAATGGCCACTAATTGGATGACTGTGGCCGAATAGTTGCAAAGGCATCTGCAGAAAATTTCAGGAAATTAATCTCGAAAGTTAACTCCATTCGATTTTTTTTCAATTTGTAACGCCGAAACAACAGACGGGACAACTCGGCGCAGCGTGTAATTAAATTTTTAAACATTGCTGCGAATTAGTTCTGAAAAAACAGGTTTTTCCAGGCCAAGTGAAATAGGACGAGTGTAAAATTGCGAGATAAAATCCAACGATACTACGTACTGTTGTTCCTTCCATGCAGAGAGACTATGGCCGAACGGTTGCGAAAGTATCTGCAAAATTTCGAAAGGTTAATCCACGAATTCCCCGTTCAAGGGTACTCGATTTTTCAATTTGCAGCGCTGAAAAAACGGACGTGAACGGCGTAAATCTGCGCGACGAGCACGCGAATTTTTCAGAGATACGCGGATATAAATCTCTCGAAACGTCGCGTTTCTCTTCTTTTTCTCTGTTTCCCTTTCTCGTGCTCTTTCTCTCTCTCTCTCTTTTTCTCACGCGCGCACTTTTTTTTTTTTACATTCCTCGAGAGCGGCAAGAACACGCGGTGCAAAGCGCGGAAGTTGTACGGAGGAAGTGTCGGTTGGTGAATTACGAGGGTCCGATATCTCGAGCCCTCGTGCGAAATATTCAAGTTTCCTCGAGAATCTCGAGGAAATCGGCCACGCTGGGCCGAGAGAACGCGATCGAGAACGTTCCCAAAAGAGAGAGAGAGAGAAAGAGAGAGTCTGTAAAAGAGAATTTTCCCTCTTTTTTCTCTTTTCTTTTTTCCACCGATGGCGCGAGAGAAATATCACGGAAAATGGAACGACCCGTAAAATGGGCCATGGAAAACGCTCGCAGAGACGCTCGCGGTAAACACGTAACATGCAGAGATATTTTGAAATATATTCCCCCCTCCCCTCCCCGTTTACTAACGCCGGCGCGTAAATAATTTATTATCCCAGCCGGGAGATGTTGCGACCGAAATTATTTATTATCCGCGGGATCTTCCGCCACGCGGCGTGTTCCCGTATTTCGCTGGAACGAGCGAAGACGAAATTCCTTTTAATTGAATTGAACCGGGTCTAATCGAACACGCATAATGCAAAATTTGTTACGTGTCCGCGTGACAACACGCAGGTCACGTAGAAATCGAATCACTTTCTCAATTTTTTTTCAAGTTTGATCGTTTAAAGTTTTTGGGCAAGTCTCAAGGAAGGAGAATAAAGAGAGACAGTTCAGAGAGACAGTTCCGAGCTCGTTGAACACGCTGACCGACAAAGAAAATTTAGTACACGTAGGTTAAAATCGTGTAATCGAAAAACTTTGCGATTACAGGAAAGAATAATAGCTGAATATTGCTTTTATTGATATTTAACAATTTATTAAAACAATTTAAGTTGGATTAAGTTTAGGTTAAGTTAAACACCCATCACAGAATATTGTAACATTCTTAGCCGCGTTTCTACTAATATTTCTTCCCAGCAGTGTTGTTTTTTTCTCTCTCTCTTCACAAAGTTTTTAGAAAATCTTCCAACTTGGGATGCTCGATGTAACCTCATATACTGTGATCTTGCGTTCTTGCTGTGAACAAAGTAGGCACAACACTTAACGTTCTAACCTGCGCCCGTCGGAATATTTTCGCTTATCGCGGGATAGAGAGATTATTAATTCGAGAGAGCAACAGGTAATAGAATTTCGTACGAGAAATTTCGTATTCACGGCGAATATTAACCCTCTTTATAACGGCGGCCGTAATTCTGTTCTTCCTCCCGGCGAAAACACACCGAAAATTGCTCCCGGAAACTTCCCCAAGATTGCCAGGTGAACGTATTCGCAAAAGAATTCCGAACGCTTGGGGAACAAAATACCCAAGAGATTGCACGGATAAGGACCGAGGGGAGAGGGGAATGGAAACAAGAGGGAGGGAAACGTTGCACGAAAACGCGATATAAAATTCTATTCTTTCATTTTATTTTCTCGTTTGAAGCTAATCTAGTCTAGCGGGGCACTTCCACGGACTTTCGGAATAAAATTTCGAAGTGAAAGAAGGAAGATCGTCAACGAAATCGTCTCCTGCGTGCAAATTCATCGAAGGGGAGAACCGTCGAAGGAATGTTTTTAATATTTTCGCAGCTAGATCGAAGATGGATGTAGTAAAAATATATGTAAAAATATATTATATATAGTGAAAATAATTATTGAGGAAAAATAATAAGGAAGTAGATACAGGATTCAGTTTTCACGGAATCTCGTCGTTTTTCTCGAATTTTGTTCAATGAACTGCTCGACGAAGATAAAGCGTTTTGCAAAGGAAGAGAAGTGCAACGTACGTGGAAGTAAATTGGCAAATTTATGTACATTAAATTTTCAATGTTTCGAAAAATTGGCGATATAACTATAAATATAGCCGGGAATGAATTAGAGAGATTCATTCTAAAAGCGCGAACGTTCCACTTTCACGATACAAGTGTTTTCAAAAAGAATTTACAGATCGAAGCTTCTTCTTTGCAATGACATCCTACGAATCTACTGTACGATTTCTATTCGTCGAGTTATTGAACTTTGAACATATCCGAGGACGACAAACGTTCGACGAAAGCCTTAGAATTTTTGTCGTTTAATCCTGTTATTCAAAGTTCAATAATTCGGCGAAAAAAAATTGTAGAGCAAATTTTCGAGAATTATCGTGAATCATATAAATTCGATGGTAGATTCAGTCATAACAAAAATTTTTGTCAACGTTTCAAGAAACGCATGAATTTATAGCACTTTCATAGAGAAAGGAGGTAATATGCCTTCACATATGATACAAAAATATTTTTCTGAGAAATGGAGGATATACGTCCTTCCATTGCAATCATGGTTGTAAAAACAGAAGCCTCGCGTTTTAAAGTGAGCCCATATTCATCGTCGTATGATTTCTTGTTGTATTATACACAGTTTTTCTGTAATTTTTCTGTAATATGCTTTCTCAGAATTACAGTAGTAAAGCGCCGTTTTAGACAGACAGTCTTCTCATTTGAAATCTCTTCAGTTTTCTCTCATTTTGACTTGTTCAACAAAAATGAAGCTTTTTGTAAGGAAGAAGAAATATGACGCATTTGTACATGTATTAGACTGGCAGTAGTAGAGCTCCATATTGGTCAGACATCTGTCTATACATGCCTTGCGTCGGACACAGTGTTCGTATTTATCACTGTAGACATTTCGTTACTAATATCCAGATGTTTGTGCATTTTTAAAATACATGCAGATACGCGTAGAATACAGACATGCAAAAGATACAAAAATATAAAATATTCAAGTAGTTATACCAGATTCTATATTACCGACTCTATTCTCAAAAATATAAATTTCACAAACAAAGACATAACTCCATAAAATAGTAGTAACCTCTAGCATATCTCTAAACGACATGCCAACAAAATATCCTCACCATCACGTGTAACACGTGAATTCGCATCAGCGGCTGGCAAACGCGTTAATACCCAAACATCGTCCGTGTGAACCGGAAACAGAAAGCAGATGGAAAAGGGGAAAGAGAAACATCAGTTGAAAACCGTAATCCGGCAGGTTGAAGAATTCGATGGCTCGACGCTCGACAGTGGCGTATAGGCGTTTCTATCCGCAGCAGCCCTTAACGCCGGGTGTTATAGTACTGCTGAGGACGTTCCGGATCCATCCCCTTGAAACTCGGTAATTAATCTCCGGACGGCAACTCAGTTTCCGTTTCGTGCATCGCGCGAAGGCCCTTGATGCCTTTGAATAGATCCTGCACACCGTGTATATATGTGTGCTCTGTTTTGGGGGGGGGGGGGGGGGGGGGGGGGGGGGGGGGGGGGGGGGGGGG
>NIPQ01037257.1:0-11384 GCA_002806875.1 Lepidotrigona ventralis hoosana
ACGCTTCGGGATTTAGATATGACGATACAAAAATTTCGACAGTCATTCTGTCAATATATTATCTCGATCTGATAGTGTAATGTTATTCTATGCTTCGCCCGGATCAAAAAACACAGTTTTGATTTATATATCGACGATCAGATTTTAGGTCGAACCCGAAATATTACGGTCCTTCAGTACAGTTCGGAGCTTACATATGACCGTACAAAATTTTCGACATACTTTCAATCATTATATTATCTTGATCTGATGGTCTTATATTATTCTACGCATCGCGGGGTCACAATGAACACAGTTTTTCTACATACAACGACGTTCTGATATTATTAATCGACCCCAAAATAATACTTTGCTCCTGTACGTGTCGCTTAAATATAACCGTTCAAAATTTTCGACATCCATTCTCTTAATATATCTTAATATATCATGTACTTGTGATGGATCGATATTATTAAACGCATAACGTCGTTTACAATGGACGCAATTTTTTAATAAAATAACAACGATCTAATATTATATACCGTTCCCTAATTATTACGATCCTCCGGTATGTTTCGGGGCATAAATATTACCATTTACAATTTTTGAAAATCATTCAATATAGTGCATCAGATCTGATGGACTTATATTGTTCAACGCATCGCGGGGATCCGAATGAATACAGTATCTTAACATCTAACGACGATCTAATATTATTTATCAAAAATATTTCGGTCCTCCAGTATGGCTCGTAGCTAAAATATGAAACATAGAAGCAAAAGATATTCATTCTGTCAATTAATTATTTACGATCTGGTGGTATTATAAAATTCTAAGCATCGCGTGATGCTTAGAATGAATTCAATTTTTTATACACAACGACTATATAATATTATTTATCGGCCACAAAATGTTACGATCCTTCGGTACGGATCGGAGCCTACATATATCAATTCAAAATCTTCGACATTCATTCTGTCAATATGTTATCTCGATCTGAAGGTCTTATATTATTCTACGCATTGCGGAAATCATAATGAACAAAATTTTTTAATATATAAATACGATATAATATTTATCAACCTCGACCTACTACGATCCATCGGTACGGTTTGCTTATATATGACGCTCCAAAATTTATGACATTCATTCTGTCTATATATTAGATATCTGATAATCTTATATTATTCTATGCATCATGGGGATTACATTAAACACAATTTTTTAATATACAACGACGATCAAAATTTATTTATCGACCACTAAATATTACGTTCCTCTGGTATGTTTCTAAACCTACATCTGAAGTCTTATCGACATTCATTCTGTCAATGTACTACCTCGATCTGATTCAGTTATGTTATTCTACGCATCGTAGAGATTACAACGAACTAAATTTTGTAATATGTAACGACAATCTAATTTTATTTGTCAATCCCTTATTATTACGGTCCTCATGTACGGTTCGGGACTTACATATTATCGATCAAAATTATTCGGCATTCATTCTGTCAATATATTACCTGGATCTGCAGGCCTTATATTATTTTAGGCATCGCGGGGATCACAATGAACAAAACTGTTTACATATAACGACGGTCAAATATTAATTTCGAATCCGAAACATTAAGGTCCTCTGTTACATATCGGGGCTTACAAGTTACCATTCAAATTTTTCGACATTCATTCTGTCAATATATTATCTCGATCTGAAGGTTTCATATTCTCTAAGCTTCGCGGGAATTTCAAAAAACTCAATTTTTTAATATATATCCACGATCTAATATTACTTATCGAAGTATTACGGTCAGCCGTTGCAGTTCGTACAATTCAAAACTTTCTACATAAACTCTATCAATATATTACCTCGCTTTAATAGTCTTATATTATTTTACGCATCTCGAGGATCACAATGAACACAATTTTTTTATATATAACGATGATCTATTATTTTTCCTCATAGGAATATTACGGTCCTCCGGTACGGTTGGAGTTTACATATGGCCATTCAAAATTTTTGACATTCATTTTTTTTGTTTTATTTACGTTTTGGGAAATCTTCTTAGACACCTCGCTCCTCTTGGAGGAGGAGCAGGGTAGTGCCGGATTCTTACCGGCTAAAACCCTACACGGTGGTCCACCTCGGCGCTTAATGTAAAAAGACTGGGAACTCTTGTCGAAAATAACCGGTCTCTCCTCGCGCGAAATTTCTCCACCCCAGGCAGGCGTGGAGAGGCTCTTGCCGCTCCACCCTTACCAGTGTCTGCGTGGCTTCAACGCAGGGAATGAATACACCACCCTGCGTTCCCCGCCCTTGCTACCGTGCAATGCGGCCTGATCTCATACCTGGCCGCTGGTATCCCGGAGTTCTGTGGCTACCAGAACTTCCCATTAATAATAGGCACGACGCCTACGGCCTGCGACCAGGTCACGGCGCAACATTTCCCACGCCCGGCAGTGCTCGAGTGTGTGCTGCGCCGTGTCCTGATCTTCCCCGCAGTGACGGCACACGGCGATCGACTCCCTCCTAATTCGGTGCAAGTACTCTGCGAAATAACCATGCCTTGAGAACACCTGCGTCACCCTGTGCGTGCACGTCCAGATCTTCGGTGCAGCCTCCAGACAAATAAGAGACTGCTTCGGGACGCCGTCAGATCTTTCGCTCATGTATGGACACCNGTCGCACCCCCCGCCCGGACCCCCAAGCCTTGGCAATAACCTCCACAAGGTACTTGCTGTCGCCTCCACCCGAGGAACCAGGCGGGCGAATTGCGTCTCGGAGGATCAGCAGTGGTCCAACCTGAGACTCAGATATCTCATATGGGTTCCAACCCGGAAATCCGTCCCCGTAACCCTGATTGTTCTCCCGGTTGGAGGATCTCACCACCGAGCCGTGTGATAGATCCACATAGCCTCGGTTTTTTGGGGAGACACCTCGAGTCCCAGTCTTCTATTCGTTACCACCGTTGCCATCACTAGCTCAGCAAGGCGGACTGTCCTCCCCAGCCGCATCACCAGACCAGCACCAACATATGGTCAGTATGTCGTCTGCATACATGTTAGCGCTGCATCCAGGGGCAGCGGGACGCGCAGCACCACATCGTATGTGAAGTCCCACAGGGTAAGCCCAAGCACCAATCCGAGCGGAACCCCACACTGGACTGCCCTGCTTGTAGTTCTGCCATTTCGACCGGGGGAAACGACGGTCCTCCTACTGAGGTCGCCTCCTACCTACGCGCCAATAATCCTTCTTCAATACAGGGAGACTTGGAAGACATTCATTCTGTCAATATAATAACTCCATGTGGCGGTCTTACCTTATTCTACACATCTCGAGGATCAAAATGAACCTAAATTTTTTATGTATAAAGACGATCTAATATTATTTATCGACCCCGAAATGTTACCGTCCGTTACGTTTCGAGGCTTACACATGACAATTCATAATTTTCATTCTGTCAATATATTTTCTCGATCTGATGGTCTCATATTAACCTATGAATTGCGGGGATCACAATGAACATTTCTCTTTGATATAACGACGACATTTTTTATCGTCCCGAAATATTCATACATTTCGTGGATTATATATGACAATCCAAAATTATCGACATTCATTCTCTCAATATATTATCTCGATCTGATGGTCTTTTACTATTCTAAACATCCTGCTGATTACAATGAACACAACTTTCTAATATATAACGACAATCCAATATTAATTATCGACCCCGAAATATTACGGTATTCGTTTTGTGGTTACATATTACCGATCATTCTGTCAATATATTAACTTGATCTGATGGTCTTATCATTCTAGGCATCGCGGGGATCACAATGGACACAATTTTTTTAATAAACACAGACGATCTAATATTATATATCGACCCCGAGTCATTATTGTCCTATGACAGACATATGATCATTCAAAACTTTGGACATTAGCTCTTATAATATATTATCTCGAACTGGTGTTCTAATATTATTCAACGCAACACAGAGAAAATAATGATACACAATTATTTTTTAATATATACAATTTTTTAATATATAACAACGATCTAGTATTATTTATCGGTTGGAAATATCACAATCCTCTGGTAAGGTTCGGGAATTACATATGACAATTCAAAATGTTCGACATTCGTTCTACCTACATATTATCTCGATCTGATGATGTTATGTTCTACGCAGCGCTGGGATCACAGTGAACACAATTTTTTAATATATAATGACGATTTGATGTTATTAATGGAGCCCAAAATATTAAAGTTCCCCGGTACGGATCGGGGCTCACATACAACACTTCAAAATTTTCGACTATAAACACCACTTTATGATACAAATATCATCTAATATTATTTATCGAGCCGCAAATTACTGATTTCCGGTACGTGGAATGAGGTTTGCATTGAACACATCAAAGTTCTGACATTCATTCTGTCAATATAGCATATCGATCTGATTTACATACATTATTCTACGCATCGCGGAGATCTCTGTGAACAACTTTTTATTGTACATAAATTATCCAATATTTATAGAGCCTGAAATGCTACGGAGTTCCGGTACGTGGAACGTGGACTTCATGTGATCATTCAAAGTTTTCAACATTTATTCTGTCAATATGTTATCTCCATCTGATGTTCTTAAATTATTCAAAGAGTCGCGTGGTTCACAATGAATACAATATTCTAATATGTAACGACGATCCAATAATATTTACCGAAACCTATTATAATCCTCCGATATATTTCAGGGCTTACATATGACCATTCAAAGTTCTCGAAATTCATTCTGTTAATATATTATTTCTATCTGGTTGTTTTATATTACTTCACGCGTTGCGGGGATCACAAAGAACACAATTTTTTATTATTTAACCACAATCTAATATTATATAACGCCTTAAAATATTACGGTATACCGTGGAATGAGGTTAACATATTCTCCTTGAAATTTCTCAACATTCACCGTATCAGTATATTATCTCGATCTAACTGTCTTATAATATACTACATATCTCTGGGATCACTATGAATGCAACTTCTTAATATAACGACGTTCAAATATTATTTATGAATAATGAAGTCTTAAAATGTTCCGGGTCGTTGAATGAGGTATGCATATGCTCCTTGAAAGCTCTCGACATCCACCGTATCAATATATTATCTCTATTTGATGGCTTCATATTATTACGCATTCGTATTAGTACGCATCGTTGGGTGCATTATGAAAATAGCTTTTTTAAATATAACGAAGTTATGATACTATATATCGATCATGGACAACGTAACATCTCAGGGTCCATAAATAATATTTGATCATCGATATATAACAAAAATTGTTCATAGTTATCTCCGCGATGCGTAGAATAATATAAGACCATAAAATATGACAAATTGACAGAATGAAAGTGGGAAATTTTGAGAATGGCCATTTGTAAACCTCAATCCACGTACAGAAACTCCGTAATATTTCAGCCTCGATAAATAACATTAAATGATATTTATGTCCAGAAACATGGTGTAAGTTGTGAATCCTGCAATGCGTAGAATAATATAAGGTCATAAAATCAATATGATATATTTACAGAATGAATGAGAAAAGATTTGAATGGTCATATGTAAACCTCATTCCACGTATAGAAATAGGTTTAATAAATAATATTAGGCGAAATTTATGAACACAAAAATAGTGTTCGTTGTGGAAACCGCGATGCGTAGAATTATATCCGACTGTCAGATCGTGATAGTATATTGACAGAATGAATGTCGAAAATGTTGAATGGTCATATGTAAGCTCCGAAGCATACCGGAAGACGGTAATATCTCGCGGTCGATTAATAATTCTAGAGCTAATATATTGCTAGAATGAATATCGAAAATTCTGAATGGTCATGGAAGCCCCGATCCGTACCGTAATATTTCGGGCTCGGTATATAACATTAGATCGTCGATATATATTAAGCAACTGTATTCGAGAGTGATCCGCGCGATACGTAGAATAATATAAGATCATCAGATCGATATAATATAATCATATAATGAACCTCGAAAATTTTAAAGTGATAAGTAATAAGTAATAATTCTGGGTAGACTAATAATATTAAATCCTGGTTATAGATTAAAAAACTGTGTCCATTGTGATCTCCGCGAAGAGTAGTATTATATAAAGCCATCAAATCGAGATAATATATTGTTAGAATGAAAGTTAAAAATTTTGAATATGTAAGCCACAACTCGTACCACAGGACCGTAATATCTCGGGGTCAATGAATAATACTAGATCTTCGTTATGAATTGAATAATTGCTTTGATTGAGATCCCCGCCAAGCTCATAATAATATAAGATCAACAAATCGACATAATATATTGACAGAATTAGTGTCGAAACTATTGAACTGTTATGTATAAACCCCGAATCGTTCCGGAGGACCGTAATAACTTAGGGACGATAAATAACATTAAATCGTCGTTATATATTAAAAAATTGTATTCACGGTGACAGCCTGCGATGCGTACAATAATATAAGACGGTAATATAACGACAGAATGAATGTAATATCAAATCACGGTAATATAACGACAGAATGAATGTCGAAACTCTTGTGCGGTCATACGTAAACCGCGAAACGTACAAGAGGTCCGCAACACATAGGGGTCGATAAATAATATTAGATTGTCGTTCAAATTTAGAAAATTATGATGATTGTGATCCACGAGATTTAGAAAAATACAAGATCAAATCGGGATAATACATTGACAAAATGAATTTCGAAAATTTTGAAATGTCATATGTAAGCCCCAAACCGTATCGGAAGACAGTGATTTTTCGAGGTCGATAAATAACACTAGATCGTCGTTATATATTAATAAATTGTTTTCATGGTGACTCCCACGATGCGTAGAATAATGCGTAGGACCATAAAATCGAGATAATATATTGACAGAATGAATGTCGGAAATTTTGAAATGTCATATGTAGCCCCGAAATGTACCGGAGCACCGTAATACTTCGTGGTCGATAAATATTAATTTATCATTGTCACATACTAGAAAATTGTGTTCATTGTGATCCCCGCGATGCGTAAAATACTCTAAGGACATCAGATTGATATAATATATTGACAGAATCAATCTTGAAAGATTTTAATTGACATATGTAAGCGCCGAACCGTAACGGTGGACCGAAATATTTCAAGGTCGATAAATAAAATAAGATAGTCGTTATATATTATAAAAATTGTATTCAATGTGATCCGCGCAAAGCATAGGAGAAGATAAGTGTATCAGATCAATATAATATATTTACAGAATGAATTTCGAACATTTGGAATCGTCATATGTCAGCACAAAGCATACCGTAGGACAGTAATATTTAGGCATCCATAAATTAAATCAGATCGTCGTTATATATTAAAAAATTGTGTTCATTATAATCCCACTGTTGCGAAGAATAATATAAGACCGTCAAATCGAGATAATATAGTGGCAGAATTAATATCAAAAATTTTTTATGGTCATCTGTAGGACAGTGACACTTCGGGGTCGGTAAATAATATTATATCGCCGTTACATATTAAACAATTGTATTGAATGTGATCCTCGCAATGCGCAGAATAATATGAGATAATCAGACCGAGTTAATATATTGATACAATATCTGTCGAAGATTTTGAACGGTCATATGTAAGTCTCGAACCGTACCGGAGAATCGTAATACTTCGTGGTCGATAAATAATATCATGTCGTCTTTATATATTGAAAAATTATGTTCATTATGTTCCCCACGGTGTCTATAATAACATAAAAAGATCAGTTCGAGATAATAAATTGACAGAATGAATGTCGAGAACATTGAATGACATATGTATGCCACGAACCATAACAGAGGACCGTATTATTTCGGGTACGATAAATAATATTAGATCGTTGTTATATAATAAAAAATTGTATTCACTGTGATCCCCATGATGCATAGAATAACATAAGACAATCAGATCCAGGTAACATTTCGTCAGAATGACTTTGAGAAAATTTTAATACGTCATATGTAAGCCCCGATCCCTACCGACGGACCGTAATATTTCGGGGTCGAAAAATAATATTAGATCGTCGTTTCATATTAAACAATTGCTCTCTTTGTGATCGTAACGTAGAATAGTATATGATCATCAGATCCAGATAATATATTACGATACAATACTGTACCATAACGTAACATACAGTACCATACCGTACATTACAATACAGTACCGTACATAACGACTTTTTTTTTTACATGGAGGAAATCTTCAAAAAGACACCTGACTCCCCTGAGGGAGGGAAGCCAGATAGTGTTGGATTTTTACCGTCTAAAACCACCAGGCCATTCACCTGCTTTTGGGAAGCTTCGGGACTTTTTATTCGCAACAGTGCTTCCCAGGCAATCGCCCGGTACGGTTTCTTCTTGGCGAGGGGGGAGGGGGGAGGGTCCCCCTTGACATCCTTCCATCTCTTCTTTCTTCTTGCGGCACCAGGGGCCGCTCGAAGAATTTCCAGTACCACTCGTTCTTCTTCGATGGTCGGAATGAGAGTTTGGAGGGCTTCTCCCCTATCTCCTCCTTCCCGTTGTTGTTGTGTTGGCGACCTCATTGGGGGGGGGAGGGATGTAGTTAGGCCGCCGCGATGTTCTCAGCTGGGGCGAGTCGTGCTCCTGATGCGGCGACTGGATCGTGCCCTCGCTCTCCGTCTTCCCATTCGCGTCGGGTTGCATCGCTCCTGCACCCTTTCTGTGTTTTCCTTGGCGGTCATAACCTCCTCGCAGTGACCGCCATCCGCTTCCTGTCGTCTGCTAGCAACATCTTGACCACAGCTACCGGCGACAGGTCTGCTAACCCTGAGCACACATCTCTGCTCCTCGAAGGCTGCACATTCCTCGAGCGTATGGGCGGTTTTCCAATCCGCGCCGCAGTGGTGGCATTCGGCGGTCCTCTCCGCTGCGATTCTCATCAGATACTCACCGAATCATCCATGCTCGGTGAGCATCTTGGTAATCCTGTAGGTAGCTCTGCCGGCTCCGTGTTCCATCCAGTCTGTCCAATTCGCCAGGATGGCTCCTGCCACTCTTCTGCAACCGGCTCCGCTCTTGTCCAGTTCCGCTCTCCAGTCTCGGAGAGCTCGCTGGTGATCCCACTGTCTCGCCATCGCGAGTAGCCTTCCCTTGATCCCGTTGTCACACTCGCGCAGTTCCCGCACGCGTTGGAACGTTTGTGCCTCCACCCTTGCTAGCAGGTCGAACGGGATCGACTCGGCAAGGGTTAGCGCCGCCTCTTGCGAGATCGTGCGGTACCCGCAGACGATCCGTATACACATCCGTCGCTGAAGTCGCCGCAGCATGGTATTGGCATGCTTCGCAGTTAGACCTCGCGACCAGATGGGTGCACTGTACATCGACCTTATCACCGAGATATAAAGTCTCTGGACCACCTATGTTGGGAAGGATCCGACGCAGCATAGTCTTGAGCACCAGGGTGGCAAAGTGACCCTCGAAGGTCATTCGCTAGTCGAGCGAAGACAGCGGGATCACCAGCGAGCACTCCGAGATACTTTATCGTCCGACCAACGAAAATACGATCGTCCCCTTATCCACGACTGCGGCAGACGTCTCGTGGAACCAGATGACCTCCGTCTTCTTGATCTCCACGTCCAATCCCAGCTTTTTGATCCGGCCGGTGACTGCAGCCACACCCGCCTCTGCCATCCTCTTCACCGTTGCTGCCAGATCCTCTTCCGTGATGGGCGGTGATGGCAGCTGCTGCGATGGTGATGGATCTCTTCCTTGAGACGGGGAGCCTCGCGCCTCTTCCAGATCTCGCGAAAATAAGTTTCCGAGGACTCTTACGAGCGTCGCTCGGTCCAAGGTTTCCATCACTGGGAGCTCCCTCGGCCGGAGTTTGCCCAGCACCAGCCGGTAGGGCCTTCCACAGAGATCACGGTCTATCGTACCAATAAACTCTTTTAAAGACAGTTCACTTTCGCCCTGTATCTGAGGTAAAGTGCCTCTTTTCTTGTCGCATCTTAGCGCTTCTTCCTGCGCGCTCGTTAGAAGGTAAAGAGCGACTGCGCAGCTGATCCTCTTCTTCTCGATCTCTGGCGTCCACAGTAGACCGAGTCGCGGTACGCTTGCCTGACGCGTGGCATCGCAGCGTCACAGATTTCTGCAAGTTTACGCTGCAACCAGTCGGCATCCTCGTCGATGTTGCGGGCAGGGTTGGTGGCTGGTTCCGCTCATGTCGTGGCGTGAGCCGCGGCTATCAACATATCCTCGTCGAATTTTCTGACCGCCCATCCCCCAGGCGGCGGATTCTGATAATGAGCGTTGATTCCTTTTCTTCTTCTTGGGGTGGACGTCGATGACGATGTAGAGATGGTCGCTCAGCGACTCCATCTCCACCGCCACTCTCCACTCCACTACTCTGCGCGCTGTTGCAGGGAAGGCCCACGATAGATCGACTATCGATACTCCCTGCCAGCGGACGCAGATACTCGTCCTGCCGGAGTTCAGTAAGCGGAGGTTCAGACCAGCTGCCCAATCCGCCATTGCAGCTTCTCTCGGATCAATCCGGGAGGAACCCCCAAAGCATGGACTTCACGTCGACACAGTCGCGCAAGCCGTCCAATAGTCGCTGGAGCGAGGCTAATGACTCGTTCGGAGGGGCATATACCCCGGCGACGGTCATGCCGCTCCAACGTGCCAATACAAATCCACATCCCCGTCCAACCTCCCGGAACTGGATGGAGGTGTTGGACCCGTCTTGACCAGTGCGACGGACTCTAGCGTATTTCCGACCTGTCGGAGCTGTCAGGGTCCTGTATCCTGTGTGATTCTGCGACAGCTAAACCCGTTCCTATCCCGGAACTGGATGGAGGTGTTGGACCCGTCTTGACCAGTGCGACGGACTCTAGCGTATTTCCGACCTGTCGGAGCTGTCAGGGTCCTGTATCCTGTGTGATTCTGCGACAGCTAAACCCGTTCCTTGCTCGGCCATAGTCTGCAAGAGCAAGTCTTGCGCCCTGGCCGATCGATTCACCTTGGCCTGTATGATAATGCGGCCCGTTCTCTTCGTCCGTGGTCAGTCCCTTCTCCGTGTGTCCGCTTGGTCCGAATGTATGATAATGCGGCCCGTTCTCTTCGTCCGTGGTCAGTCCCTTCTCCGTGTGTCCGCTTGGTCCGAGTCGCGGTTGCTAGGACGCTTCCAGTCCCTTGTTCTGTCCTCCACAGCTGCTGGTCGCGCTCCTTCTCTTCGGTCTGATCGGCGGCCTGCAGGCCTTGCTGTCGAGTAGATAATCGCCCGGCCTACTCAGGTCAGTGCAGATTAAGCACCTAACGGGGGCAGTGCAGTCGCGTGCCCAATGCCCCGG
>NIPQ01037268.1:0-11228 GCA_002806875.1 Lepidotrigona ventralis hoosana
TGAAAATTATCGGTTGCCATTGCTTTTAATTGCGTATGAACAACTCCGGTTAATTAATGATCATTTTCTCTTCACAACTGAACGAAATTCGTGTTATTGATATTAGAAGATTAACGTTGAAATTAAGAACAGTTTAAGAGCTCTGATAATGGTTATTTACATGATTTTTTTTTTCTTTGGAACTTTAGTTAATAATCTAAACTAATAAATTTTTGACATTTATATTACTTAGTAATTGAAAATGAGTAAGTCTCACAATCAGTGTAAGATGATCGAAGAAAGGAGCAATTTGACAGATTTGAGGATTTAAATGGACAGTAATGATTTGTAAGGAACGAATAATAACATTAACAGTTGTAAACGTTTCAAAGAACGACAGAAACGTAAAAGGTAGTTTCAACTTTTAAATATTGAATTTTAAAATTGATCTTCTATAAAAGAATGATACAAATATATCAGAATCTACACTATCATACTGTTGCCTTATCATTAAGAGAAAAATATCGAATAATACGCATGATCGCGTATGTTCACAGTGTTCTTATAGTTTGGTCGTAAAAAATGAAAATACTGGGAAATCATAGAATTCGTGGGGACAGATAATTACTTGACAAAGTACTCATCGCGCACAGTACAAACAGATGCGTCGGTACTTGGAATATTGTTTGCGGTTTCGTTAATGCGGTTTTATTAGATAGAATTGATAGTACACGATCGCGCCTCTATTGATAAGTTGGGAAAACCAATCATTCGTGAATCATAGGTATCTCGAAGACACAACGATTTGATTGATTTTCGTTGAATAACATTCTGCAGAAATTCATATCAGCCGGGGATCGTACTAGCCAGCTCGTTAATTAATCAGGAAAGGAGTTATAATTGTAACGCTACGAAGTCAATGAAATTATCCGGCGACTGAAATTAATTTCAAGATGTCGAATCAGTCTGGAAGGAAGATTACAGTTACCTGCCGAATTATTTAGAATAATTAATCGCGATGAGTTGTTTTAATGATTTTTTTTTTTTTTTCTTACGTGAGGAGAGTGACGATTGATTTCTCATTTCACGAAATGAGTCACCTAATTGGAAGTCGTGTCTTCTGTTAAGTGTTAATGGTGTAAATTAAAATTATATCTCCATGACGTCACTAATTCTACGAAGCGCAACTGCGTGCAGTTTTCGCCATGATCCAGATTCTTTTTTCTTTTTTTTTTTTTTCGTTCTAAACCGGAAATCTTCGATTTACTCTCTGTTTCGGAAATTACGAAAAACTACTTGCCCCAAGAGTGGAAACGTAATGTTTGCCACTTGTTAATTCCACGGAGGCACACAGAATCCTCGACGTGTTACGTTTCCACAACGAGGGACATTATTTCACCATCAGACGAGCTTTCGGGTCGCGTTGAAAGCTTCGGAATTGCAGGAAGTGAAAGCTCGTAGCGTCGAGGAAAGGTTTTCATCGGACGCGCCCGATTGATACAAACTGTCGTTAATTGACATTTTATTCCTATCGATTAGGTTTCTCCGTTACTCTACTGATGAAAACGTTGGAATGAATGGAGAATGTAGCTATGTTTCAGATTTCCCATTGGTTTTCGAATGTCAGAATATCAGATTGCAGTTTATCCAGATATATACTCTCGTTCAAGGCGTGCACGTTGGAGTTCGAAACAAAATAATGATATTGTTATCGATACTAGAGTTGATTACATTTAGAAATAATGTCACAATATTCTTATTCATATGAATTTTGCACAGAAATTTATTTCATCTAGGAAGGTTGTTCCAGACTTTCGAAACAGCTCGTATAAACAAATTTTGTATCCCTGTGTCTGAAAATTGAAGAAATAGAGAAGGGCCAGTGTGAATTAGAAAAAACATTTACTCCACGTAAATTTGTCTTAGATTTCGAATTTTATCGATACAATCGTTACAAAAATATTTCTCATACTACGTAAATCAGAGTCGAACACTTGAAATAAAGATAAAAACTGACGTAATCGTTTCCACTAATTTATTACTTTTATTTATAAAGGAACAAAGCTCAGGAAAAGTAACTTTGTCTTGGGTCCAAATCAGATAAATCAGTTGCGAGTAATCTTTTATTCAATTCATTGAAATAAAATAATTGATCTCGGGAGAAGGTGAGGTTTATGCAATAGAATTTTATACAGACTATTTGAAAAATTATTTAAAGAAACGGATACGAAATGTAAAATGATCTGAAAGATGAAATTATTTTACTCGTAGTCGAATAATTTAGAGAGAGAGATCATTTGCTTGTTTGAATAAACTAACGTAGGATCATTTGAAGATGACATCTAGTCATAAAATATTATAATCATTTTTTAATCAACCAAATGTTTCTTACATTACAAGCATCCCGATGAGACGGATAGATGAACAAATGTTCTTAAAAATAAAAAAAGTTTCAGACAGAATGGAACTTGTAAAATATATTCGTTAGAGCATATGTTAAATTTGTAAGCAAACACTGACCTCGAATATAAAACTAGATTTTTAATCAAACGATTCTAAGGTAACTTGTTTCCATGGAGCTTTTGTTCACACAGATTCTAAAAAAAAAAATCTATTCCCCGACAATCGTTTCTATAAAAAATTCCAAGGACAAAGATATATTGTTTTTCTTGATTCCTACAAACATTTCAAATACACTCACGAACCTTCACTCTATCGCCCTTCATTCTTAACACGCGCAAACACCTTAACACCTGACCGATTTCACCAGCTCGCTACGTATCCGACGCAGCGAAACGCGAATCCGCCGGTCATGTACACGCGGTTAGACCACGAAGAGAGCCAGACGGCGCGTATTAGGCGAACGAAGTTCGCGCATCACTCTCTCTCTCTCTCTCTTTTGGCCGCGTCTGCTCGTTCCCAAAAGATTTGCAGCGTGCAGGGCAGGGTTACCGAGCGGAGAAAGCCCGGCACGAACGTGGCTGCCGTCGCATCGATCGTGGCAAATTGGATTGCCGCTAAAACGCCGGGGCTATCTTATGGCTTACGGGATATGTAGCGTCCCAGTGCCGTTGGGAACGGTGGAAAGTTCGGTAACGAGAGTGAACTCTGACGTGTTCGCGCACGGGTTCCGAACGGGCCGTGTGTTGTTCGCCTTCCTGCGGCAGCGGAGGGAACCTAGCGATTATTGGCCACGGGGAATATGGCACATGCAACCGGTCGTTCCCCGTGATTAACGAAAGTCATCGGTAGCGGCTTAACGAGACACTACCCGTGGGTCACGTGCGCGTGAATCAGTGCCTGCTTGCCGACCCACTGTCGAATCAATTGCGTGAGTATCAAGTTGCTATGATACAGCTCGTTGAAAAGGGACACAGGCATTGGCTAGCTGGTGAATTTTTACCTTTGCAGCGCGTTTAGAATTTGCAAGAAAGTAAAATAAGTGGTATACATACGCCTTTTGAACGGATTTCTTCTTGTTCTGTACTTGAGATATGGACTGGCATGAATTACGAATGATCAAATAGCTTGTGGATTTTCGTGAAAATTCATATGCTTTGAGAACGTGATTGAAAGATGGAACCCAGAATCGATGATACAGAGGCGAACAGAGACATTGCTGGATAATGAATTTTATTTCGGAGCGCGTTTAGAATTTGTAAGAAAGTAAAAGAGTGGTATAAATACATCTTTTGAACGGATTTGTTCTTATTCTGTACTTGAGATATGGACTGGCGTGAATTACGAATGCTCAAATAGCTTGTGGATTTTCGTGAAAATTCATGTGCTTGAGAACCCAGAATCAATGATACAGAGGCGAACAGAGACATTGCTAAATAATGAATTTTACTTCGGAGCGCGTTTAGAGTTGTAAGAAAGTAAAATAAGTGGTATACATGCGCCTTTTGAACGGATTTGTTCTTGTTCTGTACTTGAGATATGGCTCAAATAGCCTGTAAATTTTCGTGAAAATTCATGTGCTTGAGAACATGATTGAAAGATGGAACCCAGAATTGATGATACAGAGGCGAACAGGGACATTGCTGGATAATGAATTTTATTTCGGAGCGCGTTTAGAGTTGAAAGAAAGTAAAAGAGTGGTATATACGCCTTGAGAAGATTTTATTTTTTGTTCTGTTTTTTGAGATATCGGTTGGTGTGGTAATTTATGAATTTTTATGATAATTCACGCTCTCTAGAATATAATTAAAAGATCACATAATCAGAAGATGAGATAGAATCGAAGAGTTGTAAAAAAATAAAAGAGTTTGAGATTTGTCTTTGTTCGGTTCTTGAGATATGGATTGGTGTGAATTACAAATACTCGGTAATTTTTTTGTGAAAATTCATGTTTCTTGAGAACGCGATTAAAAGATGGAAACCAGAGTCGAAACAATTGCGAATATCGTTGCAACGATACAGAAGACTCGTCAGAGAAGAACAGAGACATTGTTAAATGTTGAATTTTACTTTGGAGCGTGTTTAAAATTCCAAGAAAGTAGAAGATGGTATATACTCCTTGGGGAGATTTGTCTTTCGCTGTTCTGTTCTTGAGATACGAGTCTGTATGAATACTCTGACTTTTTACCGGATTTTTGTGCAAGTTTATATTTCTGTGAACATTATCGAATTGAGGCAACGGTGGTTACGATGATTATACCTCGCGAAAGAAGAATAGAGAAATTGCTAGGTGATGAATTTTACTTTGAGAACGTAATCAAAAGATAGAAGCCAGAATCGTCAATTATGAATGTTGTTGACGAGGAAAAAGGAAGGATAGAAAAATTGCTAGGTGATGAAGTTTTACTTTCGGAATTGTAAAAAGGTAAAAAAACGGTATACACGCTCTCTCTTGGGGACAGATTTGTCTTCGTTTTGTTTTCGAGATATGGCTTGACGTGAATTATAAATATTCAGCAGACTGCAAATTTTATGCAATTTTTCACGTTCTTCAGAAGAGATAGAACTTAGAAAATAAAAAATTGCTTTGGATACCAAATATCATAGAAAGTATTGTATTTTCAATGTTACATGCAACTTTGTACTTTAGAATCTCCCATAAATGCATAAAAATCCGCGTTATTTAAGTTTTGGCCAACTCATTGGCCAGATTATTGTCTTTCTAAAATGGAGAAAATGGAAAATTCGTGACGGATGTAACCTTTTGGAGCCTAGTTATTAGTTAGTTGCAATGCAAAACATAAAATATTCTAAAATATATAATAATTAAATATATAATATTATGTATTAAATATATACAATAAATATATAATAAAATATTCTAAAATATTCTAAAATATCTAAATAAAGCGAAGGTGACGCAATGAAATTCCAGCGTATCTCAGATAATTATTTATTTATAAAACTGCATCTGGTACTTACTATCGTCGTTTATTGTCAAATGATATTTGAGCCGACGTATGGGCATATGGGATTGGCTTGTTTACCGTAACATAATGCTACGTTATCTCGCAGATATGGAATTTTTATTTCTATGACTTAATTGGATCATCAGAATCAACCTGATTCGCATTACTTTCAACAATGCTACTTAATTTTCAAAGTGATCTGTATCCACAAATACTTTCACTGAAAATATCGACAAGATCATCAATTAATTCATTGTCATCTAACACGATAATAATCAACACACTGACTGTCACAGAAAATTTATATATTTATTATTAAATTAAAATTTAAATTTATAAAATTTATATTTATATCTAAAAATCTTGTCGTCGATGATATTCATATTATTAACATTATTAACATACAAAAATATTCATATTTTTAAATATATATGAGAGTAGAAATGTTTTTTATGATGAAGTAATTACAAAATGTAGAACTTTTATACGTGAACTTTATCGATAGTATTTACAAACTATAGATTGTTTTGCACGTGTTCAATAAGTTTAATGACAGGGATCTGCGATGCCTCGCAAATATTCACCCGATCGTTAAGAACCGTCGCGAAACGGATCGGAATTTGTATCAGCGGAGCACTGACGCAATTAGTAGGTGCATTAGATACATACCAATCAGCTCTTCGGGAACCGGTACGAGATATTAAAATTCATCAGACAGAGTCCTGATAAAAATTCACTGTAGATAACTCAGCAGCGTCATTCAATTTCATTTTTCAATTTATCATCATCGTCGAAAATGAAGAATCTCTCTGTCGAAGATTGATCGGCTTGGAATAAATTACGCGAAATCGTGGTTCACTGTTGAATAAACATCACGTGAAATTTCAAACGTTTAAAAATAATAGGAAAGAAAAAGGATCGAAGACATGATGTAAAAGCTCCGTGGAATATATTTTGATATCTGAAATTGATTTAGATATCTGAAACGTCTTGGATCAATTACGACAGTTGATCTATCAGTTTCAGTTTATTATACGAACGATTTTATTTCTCGAATAAATTTATTTTCTCTCGCATAGAGGTAAAAATCCTGTCCAGCCGCTCCGCCATTTTACCGCCGCGAAATAAAATATTCCACGCTCGTGACAAGAATAATCCAGCCTTTATTACCACTCAAGTTTCTCAGTATCAACCAAATCGTATTCTATCCCTGAAAAAACAGGAAAAGAAAAAAAATAAGAAAAGAAAATTTCATCCAAGAGGATGAAAAATCGTCGTTTCAATTTTCCACGAAAGTTTTTCCACCAAACATTAAAGCTTGTCCTTCTCCCGTGTTTTAGTTATTTAAGTGGGAACAGCGACAAATGAAGGGCGATATTTCACTATAATTGGTATTGACAATGTGCACATGGTTCTATGAAATTGTGATCTTGAGATCACAATTATTGTATAGTCATTGAGGCAGGGTTATCATTTGTTCCTCAGGAATCTACTTTTTACACCTATCAACACGTGGTATAGTGCATTCGGACGAGATTGGCACGTAAAAGTTCCAAGATCGTTCGGAAATTATTTCGAAAGCGAACATCCGATTGGAACGGTTTCGAAATATCTTTACAGCGCGAAACAAAGGGCGCGGTCCCATTGAGGGCTGTGCCACGTCAAATTCAACGTTGTTAAAATTTTCTATAAATACGCGTATGAAAAACGTTTTTGGAATATCTGTTTTATCTCTCTCTCTCTCTCTTTTTCTGCGCGCGCGCGTATTCTGTTTGACCTGTCGTAATTCCCTGGCACAAAGTTCGAGCGACGAAAAATGCCGCGTTGTTAGAAGTTAATGCGACCAACAGAATGTAATTAGCTGGCCGGAAATGGGTGACTGCCCATAGCGTTGCTGCGAGTTGTCGGGAAAGTTAAATTCTCCGCTGTCGCTGCGTACGTTTTATCGAAAATTTATTGTAATTCCACCACCGAATGCTATTTTTTTTTTCTTTTCTCTTGTTGCTCGCGAATAAAAATACACGTGTATAGGATATACTGCTTTCGAAATTATTATACTATTATATTTTATACATTACGTATTATATTATATACATTATTGTTTAAACAGTAATATGCTCGCGTTATAGGTATATTTGGATGTTTGAAATACCTTTGAAATACAAGATCAACGTCTGTAAAATCTATGTATCTGCTCACATACTTTTAATTAATCGAAGACAAAAGACGTCCCCCTCGTTTTTCAAAAATATGAAGAATGCCATTCGTAATTTGAAAGAATAATCATTATCGACCTGGTTAACATTAACATTGAACATTCGTTACGGCAAGTATTTTCAAAGTCAAGATCATCCTATTGAATATAACAAATGGCAATAGAACGTTCGATATTTTTAAAATCATAATTACCTTTCGTTCACGTCCAAAGAAACAACAAAATGGACATTATTCTTTTATTTCTAAAAATAAAAACTCTATTTACAAAAAACAAATACATCTGTAATATTTTCGTTACGTTGATGTTTCCATTCTGTTAGATATGGTTGGTTCAAAGTAACCAGACAAGGAAACGAGCGATTACGACTTTAATAATTAAAGTCTCTATCATGTGTCGCGATACTTATCAATGTTTTCTGAGGATTTCCTCGCAGCAGCCATGATCCCTGCCGATCTTCCGGCTGATACGCGTGACTTGGCTGTCCGGTATCGTGCGACCTCTCATTTACCGGGCAGGTTGTGGCGTCACGAGGTCATTACACGAATCGATGATTCGGCCAACCGGCGAGACCGTAAATTCTGCCGGACAATATCGATTCGCGTCGCGTAATACGCTCGTCGTTAAAGCTGACGCGGTTGTACACGCGTGCCACGCGCAATTTATACGTGCTTCGTAGACGGACACGCGCGCGTTGTTTCCAAGTTTGTCCTCCGAAGTCTCTCGACGACGTGCAACCCTACACACTCTCGTGGCGAATCGATAAACTTTTCGATATGACAGCGTGTCCACGCGTGACAATCGCCAACGATGGCGGGTCAAATTGCGGAATCATGCAGCGAACGACCGATAAACGCGAATTTCCCGGCCGATTTGTGTTGTCGATGATAATGGACTCTCTGCAGCAATGCTGGTGAAATTGATCGATCCGGAGGACTGTAAATTTTGGAAGGAAACGAGTGAGAGAGAGAGAGAGAGAGAGAGAGAGAGAGAGAAAGATAAGACGAATTTAAGGAAAAGTTCAATTGTATTCGGTATTCTCTGTGATAACAATTCTATCCTAGGCAGTTTGTGAAAATATTTCTGTATCATGTCGGTAAAATTTGAAGGGTTATCATTTTTATAATTTAATTCATTTCAAAGTAGCGGTGAGCGCGATAAAATTTCACAATTTCAACTATTAAGTGAATTGTTAAGTAACAACGGAGCTGCTTGTGAAATAACACTTTCCTTTGTTCTTGGAGCATATCTTTACGAACAGCGGCTGAATTAAATGAAAGCACTCTCTGATTGCACGTGCTGGTAGCTTGCACGAAGTGGTAGCTTTAATATCCAAAAGATATGGTATCGTAAGTCACGGATAATTTTCTCCTAACATTTTCAACGTGTACCTCTTTTTTCATTTTTCTCATTACGCGTCCTTTTTCCTACACCCTCCTTCTCGTAAGCGATAACAGAGCCGGTTGAAAGGTAGAAGAAAATTATACACCATATAACCCATATATAGCCAGCTATCAAATTATCCAAATACTGGATTTGCTGAAATTGATTTCTTTATTGTACGTTAAATAACCATAATTCGAAAAATGGAACAAGGAACAAAGTTCTACTTTTAACATTTTTTTCACGTACTTTTTGTGTACTTTTATGTATTTTTTTGTAGTTATGTTTTGCGACAGTAAAGAGATTGTCGTAAAGAGTCAACAAATCAGTCTGTTGAATGATAGTTTCCAATTGCTCAGAAATGTAAGAACAAAAAAGGCAAAAGTTTGGCAGAAACATGTTCTGGACAAGTTTAATAATAACAATAATTTTAATATTTTCTTAACCCTTCGGCTGTTTAATCTGTAGTTAGCTACAGATAATTTTATAACATATAATATAATACAGATAATTTTGTAATCGAAAGTGAAACAGTTGATTTACTCGCTCGTAAGTTAATCTTATTCCTGTCAAAGGAGTATATATCACGATATATCGAATAAATACGTCAGAAGTATATGGTTAAGTATTATACAGTGGCGTTTGGCGAAGAGGGCGGAAGGAAAAGGGAGCTCATAACTCATCAGACGACTGAGCGAGAAAAAAGAAAAAAATTTTTTTTTTTCGTCCATAGAATATAGAGAAACGAGAGGCGACGCGTGTTTCGGTGAACACGCCGTTATCGTTATTCCGCCGTTGCCACGCCGGTTTCTCCGGTTCTCGCATGAGCACGTACTATAATTACAAACGTGCACGGGCAGAGGATAGCATTGGAGCCCCGGCATCCAAGGCGACGACGCATAGATCGTGTTCTGCGCGCGTGTAAACGCCACCACGTAACGCGTATCTATCCACAATTTACGCAGGGATACATCCGGCCATTGTCGTGGTAATTAATCGATCGAATAATAAATCAAACGGTTCGGCGCTTGCAAACTTGAACAGATTCGGAATGTTACGATGTTTGACTTGCCGGTGTAGCTTCTCGAAATGATTATCTGCCGCTGGTTCGTGTTAGTACTGGGGGGAACTAATGTGCACATATTAGATTGTTGCATACACTCGTATGAAATATCCGGGTCTTAGTGAAATCGTTCGGAATTCTCGATTTCGGTGATCGAAGACGCTAGGCGTCGACTCAAACGTTTTCGAGTGTTTGAAATTGTCAAACGAATTAAGAACGCACTTATCTTTAAATATGTATTTCTTGGTATATTCATTCAATACGTTTTCAAGCAAAAAGGAAACATGTTTCAATGGAAAATTGGAGCGCAATAGCTTTTTATATGTATACCTCTTATATAATATTCTCACTGTTAATNGAACGTTTTCGAGTGTTTGAAATTGTCAAACGAATTAAGAACGCACTTATCCTTAAATATGTATTTCTTGGTATATTCATTCAATACGTTTTCAAGCAAAAAGGAAACATGTTTCAATGGAAAATTGGAGCGCAATAGCTTTTTATATGTATACCTCTTATATAATATTCTCACTGTTAATGCGCAACAGTTAAGGAACAACCAAGAAAGCAATTTATGACTAAATCTGTTTTTCTTTCGATCTGAAGTGTTATCAGCACGCAAATGTAAAAGAAAAAAAAAAGAAAAAAAAAGAAGAGAAAAAGAAGCGTGTATAATACGTGTCAAAGTCGAATTGAGCTTCGATCTGACCTCGTTCTACAAGGATTGAGGCTCAAGGAAAGACACTGAAGAGCAATGCTCATTTATTTTCCTTGGCCGGGAGCATATGTGCTACTGTAAACCGAAGAAATCAATGATATCATTGGAGTCTGGCTTCTATCGATGCCGTAATGCCATCTCTGTACGATGAACAATGCGGACACGCTTTTAATGTCGCTGGAAATATACACTATATCAACAGCATGAAACCCGGTGACGAAGTTGCCGTCATGACTGACGACCTTGAAATATTTCCATCAAGGTCACGATGACGACAGCCCATTTGCATACAGCAGAGGGACTTTCGCCGGCTGGCGTGATTTAAAATTACGTTCTTCTCGAGGATACGGGGCAACTACGAAGCAACGTTTGGGCGAAATTTGAGCGAGAATTAAGGAAACTTGAAGCTGAGAAAAATATTCCACAAGTTGGAGATTTAAAATAAAAGAGAATTTAAGGAAATTTAAGATTCAGAATTGATGAAAAGGGAAGAGTTTCAAC
>NIPQ01037285.1:0-29620 GCA_002806875.1 Lepidotrigona ventralis hoosana
ATTATAGGAGTAGTGCTAATTTAATTACATTGCCCTTCTCGCCCGATTCGTCGTCACAAGGACAAGGGATAAGGTAGAATTGTAAATAGAGTAACAACATTAACATTTGTCATTCTATTTACACGCGACTTTTGTAGACGAGCCAGAGCCAAGAAACTACGTTTCTTTGCGTTGCAAAGACACTGCGTTCCTCTACTTACATTCATCTACAATCGCACATAACAACATTAACATTTGTCATTCTATTTACACGCGACTTTTGTAGACGAGCCAGAGCCAAGAAACTACGTTTCTTTGCGTTGCAAAGACACTGCGTTCCTCTACTTACATTCATCTACAATCGCACAGAGCCCTAATGGATTACCGATTTTGCACGTGTGATCTTCTCCGGCCCGATTCCTAAGAATCGTATTAAAGAAGGCTGTCGAGGAACGACAGGATACGTCTGTCAAATCAGCGTGTAAAACGGGTCATGTAATGGCGGTGGCATGTTATGGTAATTCCCGAATTCCAGAGAATTCGATTATTACCCAACGCAGCAAAAGAAGGCTGTCGAGGAACGACAGGATACGTCTGTCAAATCAGCGTGTAAAACGGGTCATGTAATGGCGGTGGCATGTTATGGTAATTCCCGAATTCCAGAGAATTCGATTATTACCCAACGCAGCACAAATTACATATTTGTGATTATAATGCTACAAAAATAACTGCGAAAGACCTGATTTGACTGTGTCAAAAAAACAGAGAAAATAGCGGCCATTTCCGTTTCGCACTACTTTCATGAAGTATATAATTTCTCACCTTACAGACGTATGATAGAAGGAAGGAAAATACACGAAGGGGACTTACGATCGTTCGAGAGACACAATGAAACCAAATTGCACATCGCGGAAACGCGGAAACGCGAGCTAGCTAAGGTATATACTAACATATTCAACCGAACAATTGCATGGAGCCTAGCTTGAACATATCACTACAAATCAAAATTAAATAAAAAAAATGGGAAATTTTGAAAATGACGAATTTATAAAACTAGAAAAACTTAGTCCTGAATGGACGTAAGAAATTGAATAAAACGGAAACAACATTCCACCGCGGCAATTCAAGCTAAACTGAAGTTGCAAATCCAAACGGTTGACTACGTGCACCGATAGTGCTGCCACCGGATGTTCATGTTTCTACGTTCTACGTTTTATTAGAATTTACATCGAGTGATTACTTTAATAAGAATTAAATTTAATTAAAATTATAAAAATAAAATATTAAAATATATTTTTACTCGTTACATAATCATATCTATAATCTTTATCAAGTTGAAATAACGAAATAATTGTTCCCGCCTGTAGAGAAAATTTCTTTTCATTGGTCGAACGCGACATCTATAAATACTTTAACTAAATATTACCGTTACTAGGAAAAAAAAACAGGATACAAAAAATAATTTTGTTCTCAGAAATTGTTTGTATTTTTTTGTACATAATTTTTCTTTTTTTTTTTTTGGATGAAGTGAGAGTACAGTACATTGTAGATAAAAATATAAATTATATTAAAGACTGTTTCGTAGAATGTAATAATAAACGTAATAATAAGCTTATTTTTTTAATTTTAATGTTTCAATTACACTCGTACAATAATAATACTTACATATCGTTTTCATAAATGGTATGCATGAATACTTTTTTGTTGAAAATAGAAATATAATAAGAAAAAGAAATTCGATGTTAGTTTTATGATAAATATATTAATAAGCTTCTGTTCAGAATACCTGGGAAATGAATATTTGGTTTATTTCTTGCGATATTGACTTTAATAACTGAAATAAAATTTCCAAACGTTGCTCAAGATTTCTGTTAAATGTATCAAGAACATTAAGGTGTGGAGAGTATGTAATACCTACAGGGTCTTGTTGCATCTTTTGTTTAGTTTTCGAGAAGGAACTTCAATCCTCAAATACATTAACGAAGCCGTCTAGCTTCTCTTTCAGATTCTAAAAGCGTTAGAATGTCTCCTTCTCGTACGGGGCCCTTCACGTTTCGGATTAACTGTCTATTTTGTTCGTTCAAAAACTCCACTTTGACTTGCGTACATTGTCCTTGAGAACCCGTCCTGCCGAGGACCTTTACTACCCTTGCACGAACTATAGGTTTCTCCATACTTTATTTAGTTGTTAAATTTTTTTGCAATTCCAATGCTTTATTGCACAATTGCGATACTTTCGCAACGAATTCTATAAACTACACTCAGTGTCCTACCAACTTGATTACGCAATTTCTAATAGAATTAAAAAATATACATATTGAAGAATATTTGAAATGCTTGTCGCATAGTAAAAAAAAAGAAAAGAATAGAATAGATCTTACAATCTTAGAGAAAGATAATATTACAAATTTTGTCATACCGTATCAAAATAATTAATTTTATTTTACAACATTTTAATCTTAAATTGTAAGAAATGGAAAATTTAAGACGTATTACTTTGGCAGCATTGCTAAAAGCGAGCTTAAAATAACTTCTATTCCTGCATTAGATTGGTCGCTTGTACACCACGTGCTCTCGACGAAATCTTTCAGTTACAATTTCGAAATTTCTATGTTTCAAGCATGCCAAGTTAAATCAGTTATCAGTATCGAATACAATCGAATTTCGAATAAAAGTCAACATCGTTGTGTTTTTACATATTATACAGATGTTTTTATTCATTTGTGCTTTAGTATAAACATGTCGTCCCTTGCTTAGAATAGTAGATTGGAAACTTTGTTTCGCAAGGATTTGTATTGATGATATCTTCTCCTTCCCGCGTGTACATATCATTTGTTAAAGCTTTTTTTCTCCTTTTTACACACTTATCTTTATTTGTTTTCGATGTTTACACACACAAACACACAGCCTTACACACACGTATACCCTTTTGGTTATATAAAATTACAATATTTGAAAAAAGTGTCATGAATTGTATGCGATACATGGTCGGACAATATACGTTCATTGTACATTGTACATGTGAAGTATGCGTCCTAAAAGCGAAAACATCTTAATCGGAATTTTTCTATACCGCGTATCTACATGTATATATGCAGACATAATATTATGCTATTCAAATTCATTCTGCTCGCAAGATGGTCACGTGCAATTAAAAATTTGCTTGTTCGTTATTACAGTCTCAGTTCTCGCGAGCCTTGAACACAATATGCGCGGATTCATGTATGATTAAATTTTACGATTTTACCGATTATTTGTTAATAATTCATTCAATTATGAATTATGCAGCGTTATTATGCGTAGAAAGTATAATTAAAGATTTGTAAAAAATTAAAAAAACAAATAAATTAAGAATGCAATGTAACGTGAATGTGAAATCTATTGTTTTGACCATACCAATACATATGTTTAAACCTTGGTTCAGTAGATATATTTTCTATGTATTATTTTTATGAACAAAATTATTAAGAATACATATATACTTGACTATACAGAACAATTACTTTATTTCAAATTTTGTACATCTCACTTTTTTTATGTTATGGATGCGAACCAAAGGTTTAAACAGATATTTCATTCATTTTCAAAATGGTTGACTGGAACTGTTACATTCTGATCCGATTCAATTTCAGTTTCCTATTATCTCACGTCCGTTAATCCTTATGTTTATACTATCTTATATGTACATTTCATAAAGCTTTATTTTTGAACGTTTAAACAATTATTTTCCGATACTGAATCACAGACATTCCAAATTATTATTACTAGAATACATACAGAATGAAATAAAAGTATTTATGGTAATGTCGATTTTAAACATTTGTTTACGGTAAAAGTTTGCTTTACAATGGTAAAAATGAAACAAAGATAAAATATTCGCACGTATGTTATCTATACTGTAGTGCGTCGTTGTTTCTTGATTACATATATTTGGTTAATTTCTTTACTTATGTATAACAATAAGTAAAAATATAAATGACAATTATACAGCAAATCTAAAAATATGGAAACTTTTGGCCTATTGCTTTCTCTATTCTCCATGATTCATAAATTATTTTTTTATACAATGTATATGCAAAGCACAAGTTATTTACTGGTAATAACATCATCGTTCGATAGCAGTCTCACAAAATTTGTGATCAAACTAATTCTTAAACTCGATTAAGAAGAAACAAATTAATGTTTTGTATTATATTTAAAATAAGTTGATTAAGAGTAAAGAAGTATGACTTTCTGAGAAACTGTAAGCATTCAGAATGCCTGTAATAAGTACTGTCGAAATTACGTTGCAATTACATTAAAGATACTGAATATATATCAGAATACAATTTGAATGTAATTCACCTCTACCATCAAGATAAAGTAGATAATAATTTTCTTTAAACAAAAAAGTACTAACAATAAGTTAGATTTATATTTGATATTGAAATATAAAAATATTTATATGATGATATTCTAATCTATATGATTATCTGTCCAAAATTGGAAAACTTAAACTTAAGTGTAACAATATCAAATAACTGTAAAAGACTAAGATTATTCTGTCCTCAAAATAGCGTGTGTTTACACATTACGAATATTAAGGTATTATATCATTACATATTACGAAACGCTACAACATGAGATCTAATTCAAGTCAAAGGAGTCAAAGGAGAAGTCTATGAATTTTTTTTCTTTCCGTTTTTTATTTTCTCAGTTATCGGATAAACGAACCTAATGATAAGGACAATGCATAGGCCGTAAAAAAAAAAGATTCCTGTAAAAGTTTCCAAAACCAGAATAATCTTGTTAAATTTGTTACACCCCCAAATGCCTAATTTGCTTTCTTCGTTTTTACTTCTAACTTTTTTTTTCTTTTCTTTCTTTCGCTTTTTCTTTTTTTTTTTTTTTTTTTTTAAAAAATATANATATACTCTTCACCTTCCTAATTAAACAACGTAGTAAATGTAACAATGTTCAGCACTCCAGACTTAGAAGCAAACGCACAGGCAGCTAGTGATTGGTCAGGTGTGAGCTTTTTACAATATAATGTTTTATCATTTTTCTTGATCGCTTAAATGTTGTAATTATTGAATTATCTATATATGGAATGACAATATGGTTAAGAATTGCTCGCGATCTCGTAAGAAATCATTTAGTACAAATATGTATTTAATAAGTATCTCGCTGATATACGTAAGTATCGGACATGCATATGTAATTTTTGGTACTTGAGTGTTTTCGGCTAAAATTTCTTTTTTTTTTTTTTTTCCGATAGTGTTAAACGATTATTGGTCGTTGATATATCTTCGAGATACCTCTCGCATAGACTAATCCGTAAGTGAATGTAGCGATCGATGTAAACATGAGAACAATAAAGGATCCGTTCTAATTTTTGTGATTTGTAAATTCTATTGCTTATCTATCAAAAAAAGTCTACGTTGTCGCGCAGTGCACACGTGGCGCTTGTTGGAGGGATCATGAGTCTTGAATGAGCTTAAGGCTCCTGGCGAGTTTGTAATAATTGGCTATAAATGTTTGCACTTCGATCGAGAATGCGTAGTACCAACGGTGGTCTTTCTTTTTTTTGGATTATTATCGATGATTCACAATTCCAATGTAATTCTTGCGCACTCTAGTTTATTAAAAATGCCTAAACTGTGGGCCTCTATGCGTTATCATTCGTTTGTATCTACTATTCTTAGTCATCTCGTTTGATATCGTACAGAATAACATTCAACATAAATATCTTCCGTGTCTGCGTGAAATATAAATGTCGAATGTTTCCCCCAATTTTACAATCTATATTTACATGGCGGAAATTACATTAATTGCAATTGATATCGGGGAACGCGTTATCGAGAATGCAGGCTTCATCGTAATCCTCGATATTTTTACAAAAAAATTCGAAGTAACGAAGCTAACTGTACACTCTCCATAATATAACGTTCTAAAGGCGAGTTTGTTATTCGCGTTATTCACAATACGAGAGTATAAATGAGAGATGATGAATTCGGGCAAGTGGAAAGTAGAAAGTGTTTAATAGCTGATGGCAAGGGAAGATGAGAATATTCCATTGCGCCTTTTTTTTACGCGAATTTGTAATTCTGATGCAGAAATGTCTGAGAATTTCAATTTTCAGCGAAGAAGAAAAAAAATTGAAATTTAGAATCGCAATGACGGATTTCCGGAGAAGACTCGTTGATCAAATGAAACTAATATTGATTATATTCGGCCACTGTGTGTTTAACGAAGAGATCGTAACTTCAGTCTCAGTACAAAGTAGGCGATCACCCTCAATGTAAGCAAAAAACCTGCCAATGCAACGGCATCTAACCAGAAGACGGCGTTTTGCATCGACATTTCTTCGAGGAACTTCGTCGGGCTCTTGAAGTGGCAGTACGCGTCGGAACACTTGAGCTTAGCACGATCATAACCATATACAGAAATCATGGCGCCTTCAAAACTGTATCTGACGTAACTCACGTACGAAAGAAACTTCAGATACTTTGGAATGGCATCAAAATTGACGAAGAAACCGGAGAACAGAACAATTGGCACTGACGCCACAGGGCCAATAAATACTCCGCTCTGAAAGAAAACCAAAATTTGCCGTTTTACTAGAAGAAGAAAAATCGGAAAATGGCAACAGATAACGTAAAACAAGTTTCATGCAAATGAAACAGTACCTCCACACTCATCGCTGATCCTATCACTAAACCGATGGATTGAGAAACTAGCGCTGTTAATATACATATAGTTAAATACATCATGAATCTATTTGTTTCCAATGGTTGCGACGTCATGAAATATACAATAATGACGTATGCTATAGAATATACTATCTGCAATAAAAATGACAAACGTATAAATTGAAAAAAAAACTGTTCATTGGAAACATGAACCGTGCTTATATAGCTTTATACCTACTTGAAAGGGCACGTCGGCCAAAGTTCTCGCAAGATAATAAGATTTCACAGAATACCAGTAATTTAAATGTTCTCTCACGAATACAGCCATTTCTGTCGGAACTATATCAAAAAATGTTGTTAGTACATATAGGAGAGCATGCTTTAATTATATTTATTGTGGTTCACTTACACGTAAGAATCGTAGGCATCATAGCGGTGAACATGAGAAACATCACCGTGAAGAAAACGCAGCCAGCATTGCTCATTACTTGCGAGGCTTCATTGCCGATATCGTAATAAATTGCACCGATAAGGAACCCAACGATTATATGGGAAATCAGCCTTACTCTCGTTAATGTCTACGGTAAAATAATAAAATACGATGTGATAGGTATAATGAAATGTTATTATTGAATAAGAACATTTCTGTGTTCAAATATACCAACCATATCTCTTATTTGCGACAAGAATATTCTTTTAAGAAGGATCCAAAATTGCGTACAACTATTCGTTGGGAAGCCAACTTTCTGTTCTATACTTTCCGCACTGTCCAACAATGAAGTCGTACAAGAGATTGGTATGTTGATTATCGTCCCACCATTCGGTTGTTTTGCCACACCGTTCGGTATCAAAGCAGATTCAGACTTCGTTTCTTGTTGCGGCGATTCTTTCGCGATATCATTCGATACAGTTTGCACTGCATTTATCGTAGCTTGATGGTGCTGGTAATTAGCACATTTACCGTTATTTACTGCCATGACTAATTTATGCACACATTCTCCATGTTCTCCACATGCCACTTCCATAACTAAACGTTATAAATTGTTTGTTCTTCCTCTTTCAATGGAATTTGAAATTTAAGATTTGAAATTTCATAGGTGCACTTACCGTAATCCGCTGGATTGTGATAGCTAGGGCATTCCAAGCCCATTGATGATAAAAAGGGCACTAGACCTCCAACGTTTCCTTGATATATACATTGGCCCTCGGCCAAAAGGTATAAATTATCGAACATCTCGAACAATCGAGCGCTTGGTTGATGTATCGTACATATAATAGTTCTTCCTAAAATGTCGCACAGACAAGACACATTTATCGACAGTACTTAGTATTATTAAATATCCTATCGGAGAAATTTGTTGTCACAATTACCTCCCCTACTTAACGATTTGAGCAAACTTAAACATTGATAACAAGTCGAACTGTCCAAGCCAGAAGTTGGTTCGTCGAAAAACATCACCGGAGGATTGTTAACAAGCTCTAAAGCGATCGATAGCCTCTTCCTCTGCCCTCCGCTAAGACAATGAGTTTGTGTATTGCTCGCGTCGCTTAGGCCGAGCGTTTCGATGATTTCTTCGATCTGCGTCAAATATATTTTATTTCAAATTATTATTTCAAATGCATCTTCTGCTGCATCTGCGTTTTTTCCACTTGTTTCTCAAAAGCTCTGCTTCTTTTCACATACCACTTCTCTCTTTTCCCTTGTGCTGATGTCTTTCCCCAATTTCAAATTAGCCGAAACTGTCATTGCCTCATAGACCGTTAAATGAGGTAAAAGGCGATCGTCTTGCATTATGTAACAGGACATCTTTCGAAATCTTCTCAGATTCCTGTCCTTCCCGTTTATCAAAACGGAGCCGCTCAGGTGAGATGTTCTAAAAATATAAAGTACTGTAATGTTTTTACTTTTAAATTATTAATTGAATTATCATATAATTTTATAAATATACCATTATAATCGAAATGTTAATATTATTATAACAATTAATCATTTAAATTACTTAAAAACATAGCTTACTTGTAACCTGCCAGGACATTCATCAGTGTACTTTTCCCAGCACCTGAAGGGCCCATGATAGCAGTTAGTTCTCCCGAACGGAATTTGCCGTTTACGCATTTTAAAATTGTTTTGTAACCTGCAATACAAAACGTAAGACTATTATAAGACTTGTCTTTTTTCCTCGCTCGCGTTCTCCAGTTCTTTATTATTTAACGCTTCGCGTGAAGCGTCCGTGATCTTGCGAAATTTACAATATTGGAGAAGCTAGTGTACAGGAGTTTCATTTAAAGTGCGGATTTCACGAGTAGCTAGATTCGCTGACTGTGACCTCTTTATAAGCGAGTGCAGTTGCACCTCTGTGGTGCATCTGGACCGAAACAGGAAATGAAACAACCTATACATCCCTATCGATTATTTCAGCTAGGTCGTTGTTGAACATATTGTTGAATAAAATGCCTATCGAATGTGCTCCCATGTACAAATATAGATTTAGTTTCGTAAGATGTGTCGTCCTTTCGAAGACCAACCTCTCTTCCTGCCTTCCGACACGCTGTACGCTAGGTTCTTGAACTCAATGTCAACCGGTGGCCTCTTCGGTAAATGCGTTAATGTTACTGCCGGCCTTTTGCCATCTTGTCCTGGACTATGGTTTGGTATTTTTCTCGCGAACATACTACTGCTACACATTGCAACTGGGGTACCATTAGACGTACTGCCATTGCAATTGCAGTGAAGATTGTTTTGCGAACCACTGGAATACAAACAAGAAAACACTTATGATGTTCGTAAGGGAAGCTTTTACTTTCACTTTTCAAACATTCCAAACATTTCACACGCTACGAGTAATTATTCATGAATAATTGATATGGCATTTCATTTTTAGTGAATTAAATAATTCCATCGGTCTTCGTTTCAAGAGCAAACTGTGAAAATTCTAGTCTGATATTCTCCTTCGCGTTTTGAATATTAGACAATGTTAAAACATATGTACGCATTCTATCGTGAATGAAATGAATTTTAGAAGCTATGCCAGCCAAGTTACAATGTTATTCGTCTCTGTATATTTAATCTGTCACTTAGTTCTAGTTTTACGGTTTCAACAAAAATAGAGATCAATCGATATCACGATCGTAGTATGCACAGTTACCGAACGGGATAATCGATTAAACTTTTGCAAACAAGCGATCATGAATATAGTATGTGTATATTAAATATAATTACCGAGAATCGAGAAACTTTGCTGATTTTTTTTTTTTTTTTTTTTTTTTGGACATTTACTTTTGCATCGTTTAATTCGAACGTAATGTATATTTTCGCAAGGGACCACCTGGAAAAATTAAACGCACCAATACTTTTCCTACACCATCTAACAATAAATATCTAATCCTTAGTTAGTTCAAAAGCATCGAACAATTTCACTTTTGAAAACAGTAGATTGCATTCAATAGAGGGAATATCTTTGTGAAAGTCTTGACGCGATCAATGGGCAGACCTTGAGATCCGTTTTAGTCGTATTTGGGATATATTAGTTCGCGTGTTCGATGTTCACTCGATGACCGCGGTCTTTCTTATGCATTGTCAGTATGATATATGCATCTAATAGAATACTAGCGTGTGAATGGAAAAGCAAGAAATGAGAGTCGCCAAAATTTTCTAAACTTTACGATTACTCTTTTCCTACTATTAGATATTTTAGATATTTAAAGATAGTTGTTCAGATACATAATTAATCGCAAAAGATGATGATAATAAAACTATAAGCATACAATTAGAGTATATCTAAAACGAATCAGATATCATTGCTTTGTATTGTTGAATTTTTAATAAAAGTGCAGACGATTGATCTTCACAAGTTTAATAAAACTGTGATATTTAGATAATTCGTGAGCAGAAAATATAATATGATAATCAGTATTATAAACTGCTTAGAAAGATACTTTTGAAACGTAATATGTCAAGAAGTTGTCCAGTAAAAAAAGCTATCTTTATCATTATGCTATTCTGTTTTTTTAGCTATCTTTATCATTATGCTATTCAATGTGTTTTGTGAAAAACTTTGCATGGAATTTAGTAAATATTAGCATGTACTGAATATATTACCTTGTCTTATTTAAGTTTAATTATAAAGAAAATATCGGTCCAAAGTTAACAAAAAATTCAACTATGACTAAAGTACATTCTTCAGTTTTCCACTTTTAAGAGGACTTTGTACAAAACTATGAAAATAGAATTTAAAGTGATCTTGTTTTATCTCCTCCGACTTTATACATGAACATTTTGTGCGATATATGAATATTAATTAACAATAATTAAAATCAAAGTCACTCGGTATTCAAATAGTTTCAAAGAATGTACGCTTGAAAATATTTTGCTCGAGTATTATTAATATTATACCTGAGAACAGCATTGTTGAGATTTTCCAAATGCAACGAAGGTGGAGGAGATTTAATGGTCACCTGATGACTTCCACCTGGAATGAACTGTACTTGTTCATCCCCACTATATCTAGATCCTCCTCCACCGGCCAAAGCGAGATTCTTTAAATCTGCCATCATCTGCTGATGCTACAAACAATAAAAATACAATGACCAATGAAATTTCTCCTCTTTATAAAAGTCTTGTCGATTAAAATTTATCTTCTCGATATGATTAAAAGAAAATTGTTTTCGGTATCGATTCCCCGCAATTAAGCAGCTGCAATGTAAAATAAACAGATAATTGTACAATTTCTTTCTTAAAAAACTGGTTTCTTCATGTTAAATATCTAAATTGTTTAATACTCTGTATAAATTGTAAATAAATAATTCTTATTGTCAGACGAACGTGAAAAATAAATATAACAAAAATTTTAGACTATGCAACACTTTTAGAATATTCTTGGGATAATATCTGATGAATCACACGCGTTTCAAGGAAAGGACTTTGGAACCGTGAAAACGAGTTTCAATACAAAGAGCTCTTCCCTTTTCGATTGTGGAGCAATGTTTCCTCTCTTTTTAGGCCTCGCCATCGCTAACCAAACGTTAAATTCTAACTTTATTTGTCACATTATTGAGAGATGAGTAAATCTTGCTCTAATCCATAGACAAAGGAAAAAGCATCCAATTCAGGCAGCATAATTGGAATTTCTTGCCTTCCACCGGAGGAAACATTCACTTTTCTTCTACACCCGATAATGATAGAAAGAATGAAGTTTAAACACACGTGTTACTATTGAGAGATTATGACAAGCATTATTAAACATTTCTAATTATCGGGCAATATTGTAGCACAACATTTTATTGATCAGCTACGTGATAATCAAATCCTCTCTTGCTGTTTAGATTGATAAAAGGTGCTGATAATTAGATATGTATTAGACGCGTTGAATGACCGCGGTTCTTTTTTTTTTAAATGTAACCACGTGCTAAGAATTCCAGGAGAATTTGGAAATACTTGAAAAAAGGACAAAATACTCGAAAGTTCGGAATATACGAAAGCGTGTACATCACGAAAGATACGAATGCTCAGGTTCGTGAAAGCATGAAAAATATGAAGTGCTACAGGTGGTTAAATTTTAATCGCTGATCAATCAATCGATAAGACAGCAGTCGGTGATAAATTTTTAATTCGTCGACGCCGATTTCGAGCCTTTTGAAACAGATGAACAACGTGTATAAAAGAAACTATCGCTGGTAACGATCGGCCGTGTCACAATCGTTACAAATACTTGTTCAGATGGTCAAGGATGATCATACGATGTTTTTGTCATTCGGCCAACAAACTCGCAGACGCATTATGATGTTAAATCCTTACGTACGAATCAGTCGCGAATCGTGCAGGGTCAATGACCATTACATCTTTCGAGGATCGCGTTATTCTCGACAGGATTTCAAGCGACTCTAACAGACTAGCGAGTATGCAGCAATTCAATTGAATGTCTTGATGGATACATACGAATGTATAGAGTCATTACGATCGAGTGTTCTTTCCGCTGTAACATTGATTCAGCGCGTATACATATTACCCAATCAAATTTTCATACTGCTGAAACTTTCGCGAACAATTTCACCTCCACGTGCTCCAGCAAATCTATAGATATATATATGTATATATAGCTGCTTTTAGAACGAGTAAAGTTGAAACGAACAACATCAAGAATTCAACCTTCTGCACTGAAAGTATAGTCTGCCATGGACTGCCAAGATTGGAGCGAATGTCATTATTTTTCTTTGTTAACTCGCCTGCTTACTGTGGCAGACAATCTATATTCTATGATGCGACGATAATAATTTACATACAAGTGTAAAATTGAAGTTCATTTAACAATGTAATTATACATCGTACGCTGTCGTAGGTGTATTATAACTATACGATTATAAACATTGCCTTTGATATATTAAATTCGCGTTTTGGTGATAATTGTAGATGGACGAAACATTAAGAGATCATTACATCAAACATTAAATGATCCAACGCCACGCGTATTTTACATATTTTACATATAAAAAAAAAATTATGAATTTTTGAATACAAAAGTAAGGTTGGCGACACCTTAATTTCATTCCGTTATCTTCGATAAATAGATGTGGATAAAACGTCGAGTAAACAGCGAGAAGACGAAGAAAGAAAGAAAGGAGGATTATACGAGTTGCACGACAAGTAGACAAAGGAGGGTGGTTAAGCCTGCGACTAAGAGGGGTGCGCGAGAGTATTCGCGTTAGAATCGCGTTTAATAAACAAGCGTTTATGATAATTATAAATAGATTGAACTCACCATCGGTCGAAGGTAAATTTAGGTATCCTAACAGCGTCCGAAATCATACCCTGATGATGACGCTGTGCATCCTTTGCTTCTCCGCCCTTTCCACGGTCGCTCCACCATGCACAACAGTCGCGTTTTACAAGGGAATAATGATGGTACGGTAATCACAATAGGAGGAGAGACAGCCAAGTAGGTAGGCCGTAGTGAATCGTTACGATGCGCCTTTAATCCTTGTCTTAGCTTTTCTAATGATCGATGAGAAAGTTCTCGGATCGCGAAGCTGCATTCGTCTTCGAAGTGAGTAGTGCGTAGTGGTAGGGTCGCGATTGTCTCCGTTACAACATGACACATAAAAGCGGGAATGAAAATCGTCAAGCAGCTAACCGATCCACCGTGTCAACTGCGACTGACAGCGGAGAGAAAGATCGGACAACGCAACACACTGTCCCTAGAATCAGCTGTCGTGCTTATGCACCACCGTTCGCCTCTACCAACCGAATGAACTGAGCTGTTCCGACTCGGAACCAGGGACGACTATAATCGTCGGAGCCCTCTCCACTAGCACGTTTCCTCCATCTCTTTGGTCTTGAACGTTGAAGTCTCGCGAGATTCCTAACCACGCGATCACACTCGTGAGGCGTTCTGCGCTTTGGCGTTAACCCTTCATTACTGATGACTCAGGATATATATTTCCTCTCGTTCGTAATTACATCTGACAACCATATGGAAGTCACTTCCACTCTCTTTTCTCCGATATCCACGATTTTTCAAAACTATCCGCGAAAACGGAAAGCGAAAATATGCATATAGAAATGACATTTATTTTATCAATGAATCTTGTCGATCCGTTGATTATCTTTTTTCCCTTCGAGATCGCCAGGCCTTACATAAGAGTGCCTACTCAATCTCTCGGAGTAGGGAAAACCGATGACTATGGAAGTTTTTGAATACTGCTTTTCGGAGGCCGGAAAGAGTCTGATGATAAGAATAAATGAGGAAGGTAGAATGTCTGCAATTTGCTCGCATGACACGCAGCACATTTCCAAGGCCAGGTGTTATCCTTCTTTTTTTCATCGAAGAGTCATGTTTACGAATTAGCATGAATAAAGAATAGGTAGATAGTGTTCCGGTGTTGCGCGCGTTCGACAGTTCTTCTCTGACAGATTCAAATGCCGACTGCAGAGATAGGGCGTGACAATGTGATAGCACGTTCCTGCATTTCCTCGCGCATGCACAACAATGTACCACGTCGTCGTAGGGTTCAAATTCCCGTGGACGATTCTGTAAATTTCGATCTTGCCGAAATCTATATTTCGTAGAGTGGAAAAGAGAAGGGGCTTGCTAGAGTAAGAGAAAGCAGCAAATTATATTAGAAGAATTGAGATAGAGAACGAGGTGAACGAGGCCCGACATTTCAAGAGGGAACGAGAAAGGAACGAGCGACGGAGAAGGGAGAATGAGTTACCACATGCTGTGGGTCGATACTCTAGCACTAGCTTCACGCTCGGTGCTAATGTACTTGTAACTCGGTACAACTGCACCAAAGAAATGCACTTCTCTCACCGTCAGTGCAAAAAGAGAGAGAGACTGGTGTACTCAGCGGTCGTAGACAAGGGCTACTGCACTTGTGTGAATGAAGATCGAAGTTTCGAACTTCGATTTTGACGCAAGTACTTATTTACTATATCTTTGCATTTTTACACTTTGATCAGTTTCTGATTACTACTTTCGAATATAGATAATGTAACGAATCAGAAATTCACATGTGTGATTCTTCTACACCTCTGGTGAATTTTCTTAATAATATTCTTTCTATTTCTTACAAACGTGTAACATGAAGCATATCAATCATTCTTTTACATCTGAAAGAATGTATTATACGGTTCTCTTTTTCACTCACAAGTCAAAGTCTCTCTTTCTTTCTTTTTATTTTCTTATGCTAGCGAAGAACGCGTCGTGTTTTCCATTTTACTTTCTACTTTAACGCATCTGTGTAATCACAATGAGTGAAATGATTTTTTTTATCTAAATTTATCAAAGTTTTTACACGTCAGTTTTCATATAATTTCAATTCCATTTTCCTAAATATGGGAGCTCAATCTGGAAAACTGAAAATCCCGCGTTACATAAGTAGTTCTGGTAACGGCCAAATATTTACGAAGCAACTTACTCGACAAAACGTATCATTTTCTACATTACGTATTGATGAAATTCTGACGATAGATTCTGTTTCGTAGTTTCGTTTCAAGAGTCCAACTATCGACTCCATATCAGGAATGTATGAATGGCAATACGAATGTATAAAATAAAATGGTACATTTTGATTCCTTGATAAAGAAATTACATAACGTGTATACGCGTACTTTTTTTTTTAACAAATCATGCGAATAATGCGCATTTGAATAGCTAGCAGTTTTTTCTTAGAAAGAATATACAATGTACTTATGTACTTTAAACTGCTAACTTTAATAATAAATTATCATCTCTTGTCGTAAATACATCAATACATATATATATATATATATATATATATATATATATATATATATAATATAAAAGAAAATCAAATAGATTTAGTTATAAAACACTTATAGATATAANATTATTTTGTTGCCCTATCATTTTATATTCTTATCGTTTTGAATAATTACGGTCAAAGTTCGCATCGAGAGCATCCTTGCGTCATTTAGTCACGTTTCCGTCTAAAGCGGAAATTCTGCATATGTCGGATACGGTACATGTGTACTAAATCAAACAGCATATTTATACTGATCCGATAAGCGTACTATAAATTAAATTACTAAATATTCTGTCTCATGCGTACAACGAACACGTGACTAACTCTGTCGACCTATTTTTCATTGATTCCGTTTGTATACGGAAACGATTCGGTGCAATTGGGAGTATTCTTGCGAGCCAATTTTTGTGCAATCGACTTGTCTGTTTTGGTATTCTATTTTGGGGAGAAAATATTGCTCAAAATTGTCGCGAAAATGCCAAACGTGCATGTAACAGATTGTACAAGATAAATATAAAATAATAACCACATAGATTTCAAAAAGATTTCGCATTGTGTTTTTCAAGTCAAATAGAAATAATAACAATTTCAATCCACTTCAATTCAATCAAAATTTTTAATCACTGCTCTTACAGATTAGTCATCAAGAAATCAACTATATACTATAATGTTCTTTGTGATTTTCAAAGAATTTGTTTTATCCTATTATGAATCACTCACACGTGTTCCGTATCTAACTGGATACGCGTAAGTACAATGTAGAACAATATGATATCTTTTTTCTAATATGTGCAATTTACAGTGCACTAGCACTTTCGGTGCATCCACTTCAAATTCTAGCAAGTTCAGATATCTAAAGAAGAAATGCTCTCGGCTTTTCGCGTTCCACATCTTCAATTACGACCGTAACAATTTCGTATTTAAAAGTAGTGATTTCATTGTAGCTGTGAGTTAGTAAAATATTTGAAATTGCGAGATTTACGAATCTCGAAGTAGAATTTCAAATTACGTACATTTCGATTATGATTAATCTTTTAATTTACAGTTACAAACAATAATCTACTTGCATGTATATATTTTATATTATGTATCTTTGTTATTAAAACAACCATATTCTATATGTATATATTTTCATAATCAATTCGAAACACGTACCTAGCTACTGTGTCGTTCTGATTACATGCGTGGTACGTAGTTATTCAGACTACGATCTTCGGTGCAGCTGTACTTGATTTAATGTCTGTATCGCGAAAGGCGAATACATCATATCCTCAATTAAATATATTAGAACAAAGAAGTTGAGCATCGATTTCGTTTTTGAAGTGATTTCGTTTAGATAGACATCGTATATAGACTAATGTTTATCTCGAAGTATTTCGATTTCAACATTTCCTATCACATTGGAATTAAATCTACATATTTCCTTTCTGACTTATTAGAGTTTCACCTTAAAAAAAAAAAACATAATAAAATATGTATGATTACAATGTACATATTTATTAGCGTCAATTATGGATGATTAATGACCAATTGCATTTCATCAATTTAATAATAAAAATAAATAGAAAATAAAATTAGAATAATATTACACGTTATATAAAGTTCATAGTATAAATAGGATGAGTGACTAAATAATATTAATTTCCTTCTATATAAAATATATAGAAGATAATATTTACGTATTTCTGTTTTTTTTTTTTTATATTAGTGTATATTTTATGCAAGTGATACATATATATAATTATATATTTTACATAAAGATAGTATTATAATTATAATAAGATATATGTAATAAATAATAATATGTGTAACAAACAAGTGTAAAATTTGGGAATTCACACATTAGTTATCTTAAAATTATTAAAAGTAATTTATTTTTGTCAATAGATTGGTTTCATTTTATCTCCTAATATCAAGTATTGTTACTTTGTATTAACTGTTTAGGTTAGTCGAGTCAAAGATAATAAGACAAAGATAATAATCACCTTAATTGACGAAATTGTTGAATTGGTGGTCATTCTTTCAGTGATAGTCTTTTCATATGAAACGATGCATGCGAATAAACTGCACAAGCATGCAAAAGATAGCAGTTTTTACAAGTGTTTTCAAGGTAATCTGAAATTATTATCAAGTATAAAATTCTTTTATGAAACCAATAAACGTTCTTGTCTTATAATCGCAAAATAAAACTGATTTATAGAAAGGATCGGTTGCAGATATATTATATTTAGGCATGTTCAATTTATTAATATTAATTTGCTGCGAACTTTGCTGCACTTGTACAAGGTACAGCACTGAAGTGAATGAACAGTTGCAAATTGCAACAGTGGTAAAGAACTCTTGTGGTAGAGGTCGCGAATGAACGCTTATTCATACGTTAAGTAGAATGTTGCGATCTTTTAGTATTTGTCATGTAAGGTTCATATCGATCGAAAATAGTTTACAACGAATTATTTGAACTATTACGAAATGTTTTGCGACTTCTGGCCACCGAAGATACATTTGAGCCAACGACGAAATACTTTTTTTTGCTTTAAATTGCGATCAAAATAAGACTAGAGAAAGACGCTTATCCTTGTAAAAAGTTTACAAACACATAATTATACGAGTGAAAAAAGATAAATAGAAGAAGAAAGAAAGTGAACTTGTAGGACACAAAAGGCATGCGACGAAATCAGCCATTATTCGTTCAGGGTGCTGATTTACACAAAAATACATTTAGGATGTCTGAGCCTGTAGAACAAGGAAAGGTAAGAATCATTGCGAGTCTTGTCTATATTCACGTTTTAATCGTAACCTTCTGTCACTTTCATAACTAACGTAAACATTCAAGTCACATGCGATAGTTACGATACACCAACAAGAGTGAATAAAATTCCATGCAGAAGTATAATTCGCTAAATATCATTTGTTTCGTATCTAGATTAATTATAGATTGTTGTCATCATATATTTTGCATAAAATTCATACACTTCGTATAACAATAACTTGTGAGTGAGGTTATGCCCATGCTATCATATCATGTCGTTTTACCTAGGCATAGGTTTTTACAAAATTATTTCCATTTATTGATACAATGTGTATTAAATAATATAATATATTTTACAATGTATATTAAATAATATAATGTATTATCAATTTATAATTAGGATTTATGCATTCATACGGGAGTTGTATTACGAAATGCAAATACAAAAGAAGAGGAAGTTCAAAGCCTAGGCACATTAAATATTGTTCAATATGTAAGTAATTGCATTCAGTTTAGAATACAATTATTGTTTTAAACAATATAGAATACTTTTCTGTAAAATTGCAGACTTTTGGAAAATGTATAGAATGGAAGCCTATAGAAGATTCTGTAGTATCAGAGAATCCAGATCAAGATTCAGAGTGGTCCTTGGTAGACACTCATGTCAGGCGTGCTCGTACTTCGTCAGAAGGACCAGATTCTCTGGGACGTACAAGAACTGTTAGAATTTCATTTTCAGATTTAAACTCTTTACGTATGAATCATGGAGGACAACAGCTTATATTTATGCAAAAGGATGGTACCACCTATGTTGCCTTTTTTCAGCTATCTAATGCTGACAGTTTTCTAAACTCCTTAAAAGGATTTATTAACTTTGTAAAGTCCCGTACAAATAGAGATACATTCATTGTAGTCGATGAAGTTCAATCAGTACTAAGTAAATCATTTGCTGAATTGGATATATTTCAAGAAAATACTTCTGATTATGTTTGGAAATTTGTAAAAAGTTTACATAACCGTCCATATGAAACAACGTTGGAAGCATTTAGTAAACTGGCAGATATTTGTTGTAAGTACACAAATGTCTTGTGTTATAAAATAAATATTACTTGAGTAATTTCTAGTTTAATGGATTTTGCGTAAATTTTAAATTACAGTATATAAAGATTCAGTTAAATCATCAGAAGAAGCTTCAGAGTTGTTAACACATGATGTTCCTGCTGTACCAGCATCTGTAAGTTCTGGAGACGAATACGAAGTGATTGGGGATCATGAATTTGATGTATTACCCCCAAGACCACATTGTCCAAGAGGTATGGTAGAAATAATCTTGTATCAAATTATATTGTCAATACAACAATATATAAATAAATATAATTACATTAGGCATGCCATTGTCACAAGAACAGTGGAACAAATTTAAGGACCCAGAAGGAAGAATTTTAAATCCTCAAGAAGTAAAAGATATTATTTTTCATGGGGTACGTACGTATATATATATATATTTGTTTTTTATAAATAATTGTTTTATTAAAAAGAAAAGATCAAGAAAGTAGGAGACAAAATGTAGAATTTTATTTGAAGTATTACTGATTATTCACGCGCGCGCGCGCGCGCGCGCGCGCGCCCCCCCACCCCCCCCCCCCACCCCCACCCCGCCCGGCGGGGGCGGAAGTAATTAAGAAAAAAAAAAAAGTTTATTTAATTTTATTGGGTGTTAAAAAAAAATTTTGTTTNAACTTAAAAAAAAAAAGACTGATGAATATTTTGCAATGAAATTACAATGGAAATCTATGACACCTATACAAGAGAATCATTTTTCTGATTACCGAGAACGGAAGAATTTGATAGGTAATATCAACATATGTAAATATGAAAATTATAAATTATAATGTGTGAAAATATATAAATTTTAGAAAAGGATGTGAATAGAACAGACAGAACACATCCGTATTACTCGGGTGATAACAATCCTCATTTAGCACAATTATCTGATATTTTAATGACCTATGTAATGTATAATTTTGATTTGGGATATGTGCAAGGTATGAGTGATCTTTTAAGTCCCATTTTATGTTTAATGGAAAGTGAGGTTGATGCGTTTTGGTGTTTTGTTGGTTATATGGAGAAAGTGGTATGTTTATATAATAAATCTTGAATTACAACAATCTATATAAAATTTTAATCAAACATATTTTTTCATATACGAAATAGAGTCCCAATTTTGAAGTAGACCAAGCTGGGATGAAAACTCAATTGTGCCAATTATATACTCTTTTGAATACTACAGATCCACAATTAGCATATTACTTGAATAACCATGATTCAGGAAATATGTTTTTCTGCTTCCGTTGGCTTTTGGTACTATTTAAAAGAGAATTTAGTGCAGTTGATATAATGAAATTATGGGAAGTATTGTGGACTGATCTACCATGTAAAAATTTTCATCTCCTCATATGTGCAGCTATTTTGAATACAGAAAGAAATGTTCTTATGGAAAATCAATATGGACTTACAGAAATATTGAAGGTAAAGCGAAAACTGTATGTATAGTTAAGAAATGTTTGTTCCTTAATTAATATATAATGTGGTTTGCAGCACATAAATGACCTTTCAAATCATATTGATTTGTCTTCGACATTATCTAAAGCAGAAGGTATTTATTGTCAACTAATTTCGGCTGAGGACCAATTGCCTGATAATGTTCGAGTAATAATTGGACTTGAGGTTCAAAATAATGTGTTACCAATTATTGATATAGAAAACGATATAGAAGGTTCTGATCATAATGTCGAAGCTGATGAAAATGATACCAATGCAGAAAAAAATAGTAGTACAGAAAGCATTCTAGGATTTGACACAGTTACATTTGACGTAAGACGATTTAAGTGAATTCATCATACTTGTGAGAACAGGACCGTTCATAATAATCTGAAGAACGTTTTGCATCAATATGAACATTGTTCATCACACAGTCAATTTTTTAATATTTATTACTTTTAAAAAATAATATTTGTAGTCACACTCTTCGAAATGAACATATATGCATTGTTTACAACCAATGCTGCGATGCCTCGCGGGCAGTCAACGAACTTTATCTTGCGCAAATGATTTCGTATTTTCTTTATCAAACGAATCATTTCGATTGAAATGTGATACTACGATCCATATTTTAATTATCAAAGTTGGAATTCTGCTGTGAATTTACAAAGTTATAGTGAAAATAATTGTTAGTAGCGTTGAATTTTGAGATATTTATAAAATTCACTGTAAGTACGAAGAGATTATTTACCTAATAAATAAGGGATAGTTTCATACAAGTACGTATTTTGTATCTAAATGTTACTTTTGATGCACATAAATCTGAATCCGTGAACAGAAATGATTTACAGTGTATTTTGACTATTAACTGATGTTAATGCTTATGTTATCTTCATTTAAGTTCTCAATACGTCTTTTTCAAATCTGTATAAAATCTTGCAACTATACTGTATATTTCTAATAAAAAACGCCTGTTTAATCTTTGATTTCATAATTTTCTTATAATTGCCAATATTTGAAAAGAAAATTGCCAAATTTTGAAATCTAATGGATTACAAATATAAATCTAGTTTATAATTTTTATACAGATTATCATATGATATGTACCTGAAAAAATTGAAAATTAAAAATATACTGTCATGATCAGTTGTGATTAGTAAGTAAATATATAGTTATTATTAATATAAGTAAATGAATATATAAAATTGTATAATATCTGTTTGTCATTGATTATTTTATATATATGTAATAATTCATATCAAACATTAGGTTTTTGATATCACTTATCGATTGTAATGGTTGTATTATAACATAAATGGAAGATCTAATTTGTGTTTATGTATTTAAGAGGTTGTATGTTGGATGTCTTGTCGATCATAGTTTCCGTGGTTTTGTATAAATTTGTTAATAATGATACTTTTAGTATCATAATCTCTTTCCTCATTCAACAAAACGGTTAACGTGGAATTTATTTGTATAAAGCGCGCAAAAAATCGGAGAAAGAGGAGAAATTTGAAAAAGCAACGTCGCGAACGAATAAAATTTGAGGTTAAGTTTGCAAAACGTCGAGGATTTATTTCAGAACGTAATAAAAGTTTTATTGCTAGAGAAAAGTTAATTGTCAATACAATGCAAGCTAATTTTTTTTGGGAAAATTATACAGCTGCTCAAAAATGGCAAAAAAGGTTGGTTGATATCTTTATTAATTATATCTAATGACAAAAATTGCTAAATTTTTATTGTATATGTTTAAAAGTGCGAATGAAAAAATATTAATAAATGATTAGTTAATAAATTATATTATTTAGTTATTTATAAATTATATTATTTAGTTTTATTGATTAGTTAATAAATTGTAGTCTAAAGTTAATAAATTAATTTTAGACATAGCATAATTTGGTGGAGAACTCGGTGTATTGCTTTGGAACATGAAAATCAAATATTGAGAGATAAATTGAAAGCTTTGGTATGTCAAAGTAATCAGCAGTATGCCTCGCATAAAAGAAGAAAAAGTGGATATAAACATCAAGATGTAGTAGAAGAATGTGAAGAAAGTAGATTTAACGAAGAAACAGAAAATTTGGAATTTCATGTAGATGAAGAAATGATGAGTTTTCTAGAACAAAGTATGAGACATAAATTTGAATTGAAAAAGTTAAAAGAATCAGAAATACTTACTAAGAAAAGAAAGAAGGAAGAGGAAAATATCCAAGTGGAGGAAAGTATCCAAGGTGGAGCTACATGGATGCATGCAAGAAATAGTAATGCAAAATTATTATATGGCGAAGCTAGCCCTACGATATTAGCAATGGAAACTGCTCTTCAAACTACAGTTGACAGACACAAAGATAAAGCAAAGCCTCAGTATTGGCCAATTATTCCTTTTAAACCATAGACACTAAGATCACCTACATTTAAATATATATTATGTAAAGAATTAAATATAATGATAATTTTTCATGATAATGTTTTTTCATATTTTTTAATGTGTGAATTATCCAAGGATGTTTTTTTCAGTCAGTACTTATATCAATGCTTATATATCACACCGATGGAAGATGGCGCTATATACTCCTTTTTAGCTAAAGCCGAAGTATACGAATAAATCTCGCCATAGATGAGGTATACCTCGTTCATATATCTCGTCTGTGATCGTCGTATATCTCACATACAATGTATTTTTTGTCCTGTTACGATTTCGGGATCCTAGGATTCCCTTATCGACTTTGTTACATTCTGTCATATCGATTTGGGCAACACAGCAGAGTGTGTTGCACACACATAGTGATGAGAATTAAAATCAAAAAATATGGTCAGTTTTGTTATATCTACTTCGACAGTTATTTATCGAATTGCACGTGGTGATACTTCATCAATGAAGGAACATAATGATTTAAAATGATGGAAATTGGGACAAAAAATTGATTATATATTTGATTATTTACATCTATTTAAAGGTATTAGAAAAAATTGATTGAAATATATTTTTTAACAATATAATTAAATATGAATTAGATATAATAGCTCACTGTAAAAGGAAGATTTCAGTTTTCAAGATTATAATTGATCTGATCATGAAAAAAAATTGTTCAGTGATGGAAAAATTTTTCTTCGGCGAGATGTTTGAATTTTTACAATTTTCGAGAAGAAAAGTATTTTTACTTTCACATTTGCTGCACGATGTAAAAATAAATATCTTTGAACGAAACAAACTCAGGATTGCTAAAGTGGAGACTTTAAAATAAAATCACTCTTAAAATAAAAATCTTTAATTTTTTTTTACAATTTATAATAGTTTAAAATATTTTTCAAGTGTGTGAATATTTTCATTCTTTTTTAAGAATTTCTCATGAATTTTGTGTATTTGATTTAATTTTTTAATATGTAAAATGCGCGCGGGAGAGCATTGGGTTTAAATTAGTTGAAGCATCGATATCTCGTCGGTGGTGAAGATTACAGCGCCACTACACGGTAAAATACGCAATACACTTTTTACGATTCTCGAACATAATCGATATTTCTCGATTTTTAAGCGGGAGAGCAGATCTTTAATGACGGAAAGCACAGTTCATCTGTAAAGAAAGAAGTGTTATCCAGAAAAATCGTTCAGAAAGAAGTATCATTCAGAAGATCTTAGGTGAAAATTTAAATCAATAGTTGTTTTTGTGTTTGTGTTTTGAATTTTTTAGAATTCAAATGTGTGAATGCAAATGTGCATTTTTGGCTTCAACTCAAGGTAAGATTTATTTATTTATCCAAATAATTATTATGTAAAATTTTCAATAATTAACAAAATAATAGCATATAAATATTTAAATAGAACATATTGTGCTAAAAGTTATTTATAATTTTATATCAAAATTTAATTTCAATTCTAACCTGTACAAATATTGTGACTTTGTAATATGACTAATTTTTTATTATTATATATAATATGTTTTTACTTCTATTGTAACATTTTCTGTTCATTTATTGATTCTTTAATTTTATATGCTGCGTAATTCTTTCTTAACAATTAATACTAAATTGAAGAACAATTTATTAAGCATATATGTATTTAATGGTTAAAATAATGATTCTACTGCATAATATAATAAAATTTCCCATTTCTTAATTTAACGCGTTGACAATTTTTCATCTAGTATATGAATATTTTTGTTCTTTTCTAAGAATTTTTCAGGAATTTTATGTATTTGATTTAGACCAGAGCTTTTTATTTTTTATGCCAAGTCAGCATTTCGTGCGATTGCAGCGCCAACGGTGAAATACGTAATATACATCCTACGATTCTCGAACATATCGATATTTCTAACAATCGACTTTTAAACGGGAATCATGGCGGAAAAGAAGTACACCTCGTCTGTAAAGGAGAAAGTGTTATCCAGAAAAATTATCTAGAACGAAGTATCATCCAGAAATTCTCAGGTAAAAATTTAAATCAATAATTGTTAGATTTGTGTTTGTGTTTTAAATTTTTAAAATAAAACGTGTATTTTTATCTTCAACTCAAGATAAGATTTAACCAAATAATTCTTACATATAATTTTCAACAATTAACAAAATAATAGTATATAAACATTTAAATAGAACATATTATGCTAAAGCTTATTCATAATTTTTTTTCCAAAATTTAATTCCAATTCTAACCAGTAAAAATATTGTAACTTTGTAATTGAGTAATTTATTGTCACATATATATATATATATATATATATATATATATATATAATAACATTTTCTACTTATTTGTTGATTCTATAACTTCATATTGCGTAATTATAAACAATTCTTATATTAAATTCAACAATAATTTATTAAAAATATACGTATTTAATAGCTAAAATAATAATTTTGCATAATATAATAGAAGTTTTCATTTCTCAAGCAAGACAAGACGTAGAAGCTCGAAATTCACGGTTAACATACAATATAAACATAACGCTTACGGATATATGTAAGGCTCTTAATATTGTATTTGTTTATTCGTGTGTCTCCCTTTGGACTTTTTGTTACCACTTTGTCGACACAAGTCGAGACAAGTCTCATTTAGCTATCGAATTTCGAGACAGTAACACGTATTACGTCGCACGAGGTTCGTAACTTTTCTAATTTATCGGTGTCGTCTCTTTCGTGGCGTCGCTTTTTCGATACTCTTTTACTTTAATTTATACCTCATTAATAATATCATTTAATTAATACGCGTATGTTTGACGATTCATTGAGCATTAAGATAACAAGATCGAGTAAAATTCTAATGTTTAATGTTTTGTTACAGATCCTCTACAGTCTTCATTTCCCCTAATCCTTCAAGAATCTTGCGACGCTTCAAAAGCTAAAAATGTAAGTACTTTAGCATGTATTTAGATTGTATTCTTTATAGTTTTTTTTTTATATTGAAGTCAAACGTAAAATTATAATTATAAAATAAAAATACTCCAAATTATTAGTCCCAATTTTTATCATTATTGAAATTTATATTTTCACAAATAACACTGTGTCTATAGAAACAAAATATTTTATGTTTTTTAAGAAATTTTCACGGCGTTTACTTCCACTACGGGATTCTCAGTGGTACCTATTTGATGAGGATCTTCACGATAACTTTCTCTACTTCAGTGCAGCATTGGTGATAATGTTCTTCGCATCTGTATCGTGAGTCGCATGCATTTATGTTCCTCCGGTCACTCAATCATGTCGTAGGATGAAAGATCCGAATCGGCACGAGTGACTGGTTGTATACGTAGAACTTTTGATGAGCATAGTGACCGCGGATACTTTTTGTATCCGTGAGTAGTAACATTCTTTTCAAGTTTTTTATGTATTAGATCAGGATAGGGCTTCTTGCACATCGCGATTTTATCAATTAGTGATATATATACATTTATATTAATTACTTATAAAATCAAAATATCTTCAGTATAAATATTTACAAAATGTATAAAAATATCCATATGAATATCCTTGTAAATAGATAAATTATAAATATTTATAAATAATTATTATTAAAACGATCTCGTTTGAGAATTTCATAGTAGAGCAAACGGATACTCTCCGACTTTGTTCCTATGAATGATGCAGTTATTACTTATTGGTTATTTTGTTATAATAACTAATAATTTTCAACTTTATCTTTCCTTTTATAATAGTATTAAATGATTCAAGTAGTTTTATAATTATGAATTTCAATACAATTTGAAATATAATCAATTTCGTAGAAAAATGTATAAAATTTTATGTGCAAGAAGATTTTTCGCGACAGGCAGATTTTTGAATCAAGGCAACAAGTTTGAACACTGTTTTCTCATTTTCGAATGTGCTTTGATGAAGAAGTCGCCTGAGATTGTTTCTATTAATATTTAATTTAGAGTCAATTGTTTGATTTTGATTGTTTTAGTCAATTGTTAAATTCCATACCTTTTTTACCAGATTCAAGTCTTGTTCATTGTTTTTATTTTCTTGCAATTTCAATAATTTCTCAAAGAGTAGAGTCATTACAGTTTGAAATAAAATAATACAATAGTCCGTTAGATACAAATTACATAAACTAATCATTTTTTTAGTTCAGGATTTTCAGGTTGAAACCTTTCCGTGTTCATTGTCAGGATCTCACTCACGTGCCCAGGTGCTACTTGAGTGGGTGAAAGACATTGAGCATGATGATTATTAGTTTGTAATTTTATAGAAAATTTCTTAGCGACTGACAATGTGTTAGCGTATCGTGCACGACGTATTCTCCGCATGTGTGTATGTGGTTAGGATGTGGAATTACGTCGTTTTTATTATTCCATTCATTATAAGTTCAAATATTTCAAATATTTAATACACTAATTTGAAGTATAAATTCATTATATAATAACATTCATTAAATGCACTATAATTATATCATTAATTATACGATCAGTTATAATAATGATTCCAAGTCAACTTGCACATACAATTTCTGTATTTTGCCTCAGTCATTAATATTAGCTGTAAATATAAACGTGTTTTAATCACGCAATGGTCGCTAGTCATTGTCAGTCGATTTCAGGAAAATGGTACGTAAATTAGAGTGTGGATGTTGTGTGTTAAACTCGGGTGTCGGAGGCGTCCCGGAACGTCCTCTCTAGTTTAGGTCTGCGCCCGGGTGGTATGTGTGAAAACCGTGGAGCGAGTGTGTTGGTGCGCCTGTTTTGCTATTTTTTAAATATAGGGCGATTGGTTAGGATAGGTAGCTTATTTTCTGGTATGCTTGTGTTTAATTATAAGTAGGTAGGGCCGGGCAGGTTGGCACAGTCTCTGGTCGCGTGTCCCCTTTTCGCGTGTCCAACCTGTTTCAGGAAATCTAATTTGAAAAATCGAGAGTGAAATTGGTACAAATGGAGCATGCCACTTGTTTCTGGTTTTACTCTTCGATTTTTCGAATTTAGTATCGCGGTCGCGGTCGCGGATAGGTCGCGAGTAGGTCCCGAAACGAACGTTGATGCAGGTATTGCTCGAGCACGCACGTGCGAACGAAAAACGATCGTTATGATCGTTAGTCGTCTACGTGTATTGGGGTCAGTTTTCGCGATTTATATTATTATTTCATCTTTATTTTTTATTTTGCGATTAGAAAGACTCGAGCTAGACGTAAGTTTCAGCGGGCATTGCGCTCGAAGAAAGAAGAGACGAAAAGCTGAAGAGGCCCGGCAAACTGCCACGAAGAGGGTCACAACAAATGGCTTCTCATCCTCTGGATCATTTAAATGATTCCAGAGCATGGGAGGTCATTCTCGTTACTACTTTGTCACTATGCTCTTTAGTATTTGTAGTTGTATTTTTTTTTTCTTCTTCATCATCGTTTCGGGCAAATCGCGGTTTTTCTTGTTAATGTTGCGAAAGGTTGATTACTGATTAAATTAGAGTTGCGAAGAAATGATAATCGTGTTTGTTTTCGATTTACGAATTATGATATCGTAATTGTTTTTTGCAATTCTGATTGTTAATTAGTGATCTTAGTATTATCTAAATTTATCTTGTTTTCTGTTGTTTTAAATTATATTATAGAATCATTGTTTTTAATTAATTTTAGAATGTTAGAATATTCAGCAACAGCTGTGTATTGTTGATAATAATTTTCATTGAATTTGATTTTAGAGTTAGTGTTGCGACATCATCGCGATTTTCAATTACTTTTACTCTTAGTGTTGCGACATTATCGCGATTTTCAATTACATTTACTCTTAGTGTTGCGATATTGTTCCTTCGCGAGTTTAGTTTTCCTCTAATTATTAGTGTTGCGATAAAGTTAATTTAGTTTTCCTCTAATTATTAGTGTTGCGATAAAGAATGATCGCGTTTCCTTTCTCGAGTAGCGTTGCGTTTACGAAATACTCAAATTCTTCCACTGGATTTGTGGAAGCCTGTTCCTGCTCCTGGATCATTTGATGCAGCTACA